>JADOBS010302206.1:0-13544 GCA_015708375.1 Cydonia oblonga
AGTGAGGTGCTTAAAAAAAAAGCACCCATGAAAAAAAGCTGTGAGGGTTTTAGGTGTTTGGTAAACTAAAAAAAAAGGGCTTATTTTGGAAGCTGCTGTGAGAATAAGCTGAAATCAAAGGGAAAAGTTGAAGCAGCTATTTGCTGCTTTGGAAAACTGGCTTTTTTTCAAAGCACATGGAGCTACAGTGCTCCTTTAATGAAAAGACCCACTATCAGACTGTTTTTTTTTTCAAAAGCACTTTTACAAAAAAATTTACCAAACACTCTGCTGCTTTATTTCACAGCCGCTTATTCTCACAGCACAGCCACTTATTCTCACAGCAGTTTTTTTTCAAAGCACAGCAATACCAAACCAGCCCTTACTCTTTACACCCATTTGATTTTTAACTAAACTATTAATATCTCTTTAAACCCAAATTTAATACCTAATATACCCTCATAAACCCAATTCAATATGTAGATTTATTTTTACACCCATTGAATTTTTAAGTCAGAAGTTGTTGGCGAATTTGATCAAGGGAATGATAGGGCATGGCAAAGGGACAATCAAGCACTTCATGGAGGTATTCTGCACAAGAATTTCTTCATCCAAGAACAATTTCAGGGCAAAAGTTCCAAAAGATCCTAAAGTTCTTCCTACACCAGTCGGCGCCAATTTTGTTAATCCTGTCATAGGGAAAGCCATGAGTGACATAGAGATGGGGAGGAAGCCATTATGGAATGACGCTTCAGGAGAGATGCGTGATTATGGAGGACAATTCAGCAATGATGATGGAGTAAACAAGGACCCCCAAGTGAGCGAGGCTGATAGGTCCCAAGATTTAAGCGGGAGTCTCCGAACAGAGAGCATAGAGAGACACGTGGCCTCACAACCTAGACGGTCTAGTTGGGGGAGGCGGAGTGGAAGTATAGATATTGCGCCCGAAGTGCTTGCTTTTGCAGCTGGAGTTGGCGATTCAAGGCGGGTCACTGAGGAAAAAGGAATCAACGGCAAGTTGACAACAGAAATTGGACAATCCCGTACAAGTTTGTAAATGCTCGATAAACAGGAAGGCAATTATACTAGAGAAAACAACACGAGGAAAGGCTGCGAGCTTTTGGAAATGTTAAGCCGTGTTATATTGTTTGTATATTAAGTGTGGAATTTGAAACAAGAATGATCGTAGGGTTTAATTATAGTGTTTGGGTTTATTGATAAATTTGAGTTTTATTATTAATTTCATTTTGTAGTTAATAGTAATTATGCAATAGAGTAAAATAGACAATTAACATTCAAAATTTTAAGTTGGGTGTAAAAAGAGGTTGCATGGGTTTAAATAAAATTTCCCAAAATAATAAAAGCAAAAACAACAATGAAATTTATGCAGAAAGTCGATCTATAAAGAAATGAAAGAAGAACCTTTCCGTTTGAGGACAAACCTTCCGTCTTCAAGAAAGATGCTAAATACCCGCTTCGTTATATATATTGCATGTTAATCCTTCAGCATCTGGAAAACATCATGTTTTATTAATTTCCCTTCTAACCTTCAACATATGTGGACAGATCGATCATCTTAAATCTTAATCGGCCAATGATGAAAGAGAAGCAAATAGATTTTATTTCCACAGAAAAAGATATTTGGGAGCGTCTTTTACCAAAAAGTGAAACAACAAAGTGGCCTTACGTGGTAGCATACAAGAATCATCCACACCATCAGAGGTAGCTTAGCTAGCAAACTTTTCCAACGATTCCACGCCAAAGAAATATATATATGTGTGTGTGTGTATATATATATATATATGTATGTATGTATGTATACGAACCCGGATTCTCTCCGGACCCAAAAAATCTGAGCCTAAGGATCAAATGATCCGGGCCGTTGAAATTTGATCCAATGGCTACAATTATTATAATTTTTAGAAGGGCCCATGTTTGTAATTGTTAGATCAAATTTCAACGATCCGGATGATTTGATCCTTAGGCTCAGATTTTTTAGGTCCGGAGGGGATCCCGAGTCCTATTTATACATGTATATTATATGTGTGTTGTTAAAAGTTAAATTGCTCTACTAATTTCTTGATTAGTAAGGCAATTAGATAAATGTTATTGCTTTTTTGTATCACAGAGGCAAGTTCGTTGTGAATTTGGGGCGTACGATTTTTTGTGAATCTATGACGGGAAAATTCCCAAATTCATCGAATCCAAGTTTTAATGGCTGAATCTATTGGAGGTGAGCTTGGAAGCCGATATTTAATGGAGAGAACTATGAATTCCGAAGGATTCGAATGAGAACAGTTTTTAAGTCTCATGGGATTTGGTCGAGAAAGACTTTGAAATTTCAGAATCGAAAAACAAGGAAGAAGAAAGAGATGATTTAGCCGTTGCAGAGAAGATATCTCTGAGCGACAAGCTGATGAAGAATGCGAAAGCATTGGGTATTATAGAAGGAGCTGTATCTAAGGATATCTTTTCAAGAATTTCACATGAAGAAAGCTCAGAAGGTGCTTGGGATATACTGTCACGCCCCAGACATGGGGTCGGCGGAAAAATGTGACCGTGAACCCAATGCGCGAATAAAAGTAAAAGAAAACTAAAAACCAAATTTCTCTTATAAAAATAACTCCAAAATCTTTAAAGGGTGTATAAGAATAAATCAAAATCCTTAAAACTTTTAAATCCCTCGTCTAACACAATCTCAACTCGTCTAGCACCTGTCTTGCCAAATAATTCACTTGAAAAATAATAGGGTGAGGGGTGAACAACAACCACCGTCGCCCAGAGACTAGAATATGTAATATGCCAGTCAAGCGATGTCGTTTTATACACTCTAGAAAATACAATAATAATATCAAAGCTTTAGCCACATAGTGCATGTGTTCATTATATCCTTCAATAATTGTAACTTACCACATGACCCTTAATGGCCTTCCTGCCCTAATGTCCCCATGTGAAGTTTAAGTTTATCCCTCGGTATAATGCAACACTAAAGTTCTCATGCTTCATGAACATTCAAAATAATTCCCATATCACCATATATAAGAACTCGAAACATTTCAACAAATCCAAATTGCTTGACTTGAAATAGAGAATGATGGTCAGGACAAGTTGATTGATAAGGTTTAAGAGTGCCAAGAATTCCAGGGTTGTTGTTTGGTGTATTGGATCTTGACCATGAATTGTAGTTGAATTTACCTCTGCCTTTGGTTTATAATTGTTGCTTTTGTATCCACCATTGTAGCCACCAGTGTAGTTTTGTGGACCATTGTTATCGCCACCATTTTGATTTCCAGAATAATTTGATTGTTTGTTATTGGGTTGATTAGGTCCACCCCTAGAAGATGAACCATATGTGCTTGAATCTGTGGAACTAGAATCAAGAACTAATGATTTCCATTTTGAAGCTTGAGCACCTACCACCATTGCAGTGCCAAAGGACATACTAGAATCTAGAGACTGATTGATAGTTGCTTCTTCAACAAGCAACTGAGAACGAAAATCTTTACTGGAAATGCCATTTGCCCTGCCTCTGATAACACACCGAAATGTGTTCGATTCTGCAGTGAGGCCTTTAAAAGCAAGAATGATGATATCAACATCTTCGAAAACAACACTAGCTGATGTAAGATGGTCTCTTGCATCTTTAATTTTCTGTAGATACTTGGAAATTGAATCAGACCTTTTTTTTGATGTATTGAAGCTCATTCTTTAATTGAAAGATACTTTCTTTAGTCACAGATGAGAACCTTTACTTGAGATCACCCACATTTCATTAGAAATAGTACTACCAATGATGCAAGGCATTGCAGTGGATGACAGAGTTGTAGTAATGAGTTGCATAATTGCACGATCGTGCATTTTCCAAACTTGGTAAGCATCTATCTTTATATCTTCGACATTCAAATCATTGACAAATCTTGATGGACACTTCTTGGTGCCATCCACAAATTCCAAAATCCTATGACCTTCAAGAAGTAATTTGATATGAAAACACCATTTTAAGTGGTTAGTGTCATCCAATTTCATTGTAACAAATGTCGATACTATTGTAATAAGACTAGTGATTGGTGACTGAACAATCTGTAGCTATGCTGCTGTAACCATTGTTGTAGAAGGGGACAAATTTCTTCACTGTTGCTTTTTATCAAACATTTGATCTTCATGACCAAGAACTCCAATTTTCTTGTGAATTGGATGATGGAAGTTGCCCAATTTTATCTCAGAAGTTGTAAAAACTAGAGGATTGAGAAGAGAAGGGAAGTTTCAATGAGAATGCAGAAGCGTTGGATCGTTTCTTGGCAAGGATACCATGTGAGAACTGAAGAAATGCAAAAATTATGCAGTAGAGAATACATAGAGAATTAAAGAAGGAGCTCGAGAGTTTTGTGAATTGATCTTTCTTCATTAACAAGTAACTGTTTTACAAAAGTGTCTTATATACTAAACCACTAAAAAGCTTGCTAGTTAAGCTAATGCAATGTGTTAGCTCCATATTCAACAAACTACAATCGTAACAACTTTTATAACAACCCTCTTTATTTGATGACATATGGCACAATCTTAACCATTATTTCTTCTTTGCTTGGATCATAACTTGAATCACTAGCTTTGATATCCTTTCACGATCCTCAAGTGCATAAAGGTACAACCAATCGTATGCACGTGGTGTTTTGGAAGCAACACTGTTGGTTTGGAAAGAATATTTTCCCACAAGAAAAAACTAAGTATGAGAAATAAAACAACCCTACTAAGTGCAAGAATAGTCAAAGTGGAAATGAACGTTTACAACTGAACAAAAATAGTGGCAGCTCCATAGAAACACAATTGAGCAAATAGCGACGCGCCACGTAATAGGGTTAAAGAAAGTTTTGTAGGACGCGACTAGGGCTACTTGTGTTTGGCCTATCTAATAAAAAATAGTCATAGAAAGGGGGACCAAGCATTATGGAACGAGCAGAACATATGGTTCTGTCTGTGATTCCCACTTGCGCCCGATTGAAAATAATGGATAATATCGACCTTTTAATTAATTTTATTTTTATTGAGCGAGAGAAGATGATTCATCTAAGTTTCGCAATATGCTAACAACAATTTAATATCGAACTCGTTATTTGTGAGAAATGTTCTAATATACCTTTTATTTACACTTAAAAAATTATACCATTAGATCATAATATTATATATAGCGGTGATATTATTAGTTAACAATCAACGTTGGATACCTACTAATTTTAATACTGTATGTTATTTAATTTTATGATGTCCATAACCTGATGCATACGCATAACATAATCAGTTGGAGATTTGGAATCCCTCCCATTACAGTACAGCTACTATTAGACGATATATATGTGTTTGGGTTAATATTTAACATTGGACCTTGTGTTAGTAAAAGCCCAAAGACACTAAAACAAATTAGACTCACCCTAAGCCCAGTCGATAGGCCTGAAGCAATTTGAAGCCCTTTCAGCCGCAGTATAAACCATGTGTCTATAATTGAGGTAATGGATGACAGAAACAGCTCACTATCAACCAAAAAGTACTTTTTGATGGCATAAGGGAGTAAATAAAAGATGACTCACTGCCCTCCGAAAGCCATTGGCCAAGAGCAAAGCCAAGACAATCGAGCCAAACTGCCTATAAAAGGGGAAAGGCACATCAGAGATAAGGACACTCAACCAACCAATCAAAAGACATACAAACTTTGTGAAGGAAATATTTGTGAAAACTAGTTCATTTGAGCAACATCTATGCATGCTATTAACAATTAAAAGGCGGAATCATGCTTGTATGCACTCAAAAACAAAACTTTACCCATGAAATTCAAGGCCTAGAGAGTGTGGTGAACCAAGACTCAACTCAAGAACAAAGTGAGTTGAGAAATATTACACCTTTGTTGATTCCTCTTTGCAGAAGCAAAGGCTAATCACCTAAGAGATAGGGTCTTCATTCCTTACTTCTTAGCTCCATGGATTTCTTGGAGGAGGATGGTTGAAAGGATTCTCCAAGTTCCTAAAATAGGGAACCTCTAATTTTTTCCACACTAAGGAGAGTATTGATGAGGAGATGAGTGACCTGGGAAGATTTAGATGCTAGTAAAACCTTCCTAGGGTGGCCGGCCTCTTAGAGAGAAAAGGGAGCTTGTGTTCTCATCTTTTCTCCAAAAGAAACCCTAAGGATGAAATGGCTATAAAGTTGCCTTTATACCACCTTACAATGGAGTGGCAAACTTGCAATTAAGCTAATTTCACTACCCCTCACTCTTATGGCCGGCCATATTGGGTTCTTTGGGCCTTGAGGCCCTTTGTGTTACAAGTTGTTATACAACTAGAGTTATTGGACTTGACATTCAAATCCCATTGGGCCTTGAGGCCTGAAACTAACCCGAGGTCTATAACGAAATTATTTGTTTGATTAATTAACATATTAATTAATCCTAACCATAAATAATTAAACCATTTAATTATCCTCACTCATCTTCATTATTTCTTCAATCTCTACCTTACACGGTATACGATCCATTAGGTTCCTTTTAGCGAGGCAGTGGGCTATTAGAACTCTTCAAATCGATTGTGAATTAAAACTTACATTCAATTTTCCTCTTAGTGATTACACACATTTAGGGCTTCCACAAACCATGAGTGACACCTCGTAGTAGTTACCCAAGCTAATCAGTAGAGGTGGAGAACCTATTCAGTTTAGGATTACAATGCAATACGGTCTTTCTCTAATACAATACTCATGACCACATTGTTTGGTTTGATAGTTTATATGAGTTTATTGTCCAATGTGATTCTTTTTACTTATATGATTACCTTGAATGTGATTTGGAACGATTTCCTAAATCTCATTCATACTTTGGCCAGAGATTCTTAATCATATCATAGAGTATTCTCCCTTAAATGGTTTGAAGGTTAGAGATCCCTTGTTGCACATTCACTTGCCTCTATGACTAAGTGGCTTAACCCCAACTATGTCGTGGACACCCTCTGATAGAGTGACTTTGACATAGTCAAAGATCAAGGACCTAACCACAAGACAACAATGATGCCTCATGACTACTTTGCATTATCCCAACTATGAGTTCTCATGTGACATGAGTACGAGAACTCTTTGTTGATCGTGTTTAGTGAACTCATTCTCTCTTGAGCACCTACATGCTTGTCTTGGTGTTAGTCACACCAATGACTCGAGACCAGTCACTCTCCCTAAGGGAAGACATAGCATATACTGATCTTAACGGACTGTCAATGCCCAATTGGCAATCCTATGATCAGGAACTTTTAGGATATGTATACGAAAGAGAATGGTCTCATGAATCTAACTTCTTTATGTCACATTCTCCCAATTGCATATTCTTTGGACTTATCGTTTAAGCATATAACATTTATATGAGACGGCTTAAAACAATAATCATTGCCCTTCATATTAAACTAGATTAGTTTAACATGTGAAATGTTCATAAAGTATCATCACATGATTGGTTTTAGGGCACATTTCCAACAATCTCCCACTTGCACTAGATCAGCTTGGTTATCAGTGATGATACCCCTTCTGTAGTCATTTCAAAAATGGCTGAGTAGTAGGCCTAGACAATGGATATCTATATGTTATCCATAGATGCAACCTTGAGATTAATGACGTCACCATTATACATGATTCTCAATCATGTGGTTTAGTCTCTCATTTGAGTTCGGATCTTGATGAGACCTTGATTCCTTTGCTTGAGCTATTGCCCCATTAGTGTCATAGTGTCGATACACTAGAGACACTTTCTAGTTGGAACCGAATGGAGAGTTCATAAATGAACTTTCCCATCCAAACAACATTGTTGTAAGCTTCTATATGGCGATATATTTTGCATGCACAATGGAACACACTAAAGTCATTACTTTTAATGTTTTCATCCAAATATCTCTTTAGTCATAATAAAGAGATATCCAATTATCTCTTCATTCAAAATGAAAAGACATCTAGTTATGGATACGATATTAGATTCATAATCTAATTCATTTACGCTTCCAATGCGTTACTCTAATTCTTCCTCATTCTTGAGGAATCTATCCTTTAGTATTTCTTAAATACTTACGGACTCACTTGACAGTTGCCATGGTTCTGATGCTAGGCTTGCACTGATATCGTCTTGTACCGATCTTGGTACAACTCATATCAATGTTTTTTTTTATACAATATGAAATACATAAATTACCTTTCTGCATATGCAAAAAGGATTCTATTTACGCATTATTTCTTTGGGAGTCAAAGGGTACGTTCCCTTTGAGAAGAGCAACTTTTTAGTCTCATTAGAGTTGTCCTTCTAATTGAAGTTTATCATCATATAAGAAACTTCCTAGCATCTTTTGTCTATTAGTAGGGCTTGATATAATCCAATTATATCCTAAAATCTATCCTTATAGATTTCTTATCCCATGTATATAGACTATGTCTCCCATATACATTCTATCGTTATAGAATGTTTAAAGTCATAACTTTAACGAAGAAGAATTCCTGAAATTAATATATCATATATGTTCAAATTGAGGAATATGATTAACTCCCACTAATCTTTTGTAAACCTAGTAAACAATAGACTCATTTACATCTTTATTATAAATCAAACGATTTGATCTTTCTCTCATAAGACGCTTATAGCTCCCACTAGTTTGCTCAGATTCATGATGGATGGATCTTTACAACTTAAATGTCTTGTGATTCCTAGTTTTAGACATATATTATCAAGACTATATTGATAATGGGTTCAGAAACCCATATTATGTCTAAATATTGAATCACCATTTAGTTGTAGCTAGCAAACTTCGAATTAACAGAAACTAAGACTACGTCAAAGATCGTTTCTTCCAAGTCAACCAATCTCATTCATTGTAGTCACCTTAAGCTACCAATTAGCTATTCATTATTTCGGGTCACATGGTACTATACCATTTCCTTGAGTATATGCCGTATATACACTCAATGTAGTTATAAGGATTTTCATTCTTATTTCTTTCGAATTAAAAGGTGCAACTCTATGACATAGTCATAAAGTTCAAACCATTCAACTTAGATGGTCTATAAATCCTTCTCGACTACCGTGGAGCTTGTGGTGTAGGAACTAGGTTGTTATATTGGTTGATCGTCATCTTGCCTCTCAAAGAACCCATTCTTTGAGTTCTATCTCTCATTCATTTGCTCTATCTTAGGCAAATCCTAGTGTAGGATTACAATGAACTACCCAACAAACAACATTTGTTAGTTGGTTTATAGAAGTGACATCCAAAGTTAATTTAAGGATATCCCACAAGATTGTTCTCAAACAAATATTGCTTATTAGCACACATCCCCAAATCTTAACACGATTAAGACTTGTCTTTCTTTCCAACTACATCCTATGGAGTCATGAAAATTTTGGAAGATCTTCTAATTGACAATCATATTGTTTTAGAATATGGGTAATTGATAACATCCAAAGAACTAAATCTTATTCGAGTTCGTTCTTCTCCTGATGGAGAAATCCATTATCTTATGATGCTATTTTCCTTGATATCTTTCGAGGAAACCCATCTAAAGTGTTACTTTTCCTTGGATCAAATCTAAGAAGGTAAATACTTTAGACATCATGAGTAGTATTATGTTGTGGACAAGTGCCACTAACATCTAAGTGAATTAGCCTCAACAACTTTGTGATTCTTTATTCTTTCCAAAAGAATAAAGATTCGAACATTTCGCCTCTATACAATTTTAACAAGAAGGCATTGGATCCGGATCAAATGATTCAAAGCATCCATCTATGACCAACTTGTAATTTATATTTTAGAGGTGTCACAACTCAGTGGGATTAGTCACTACCTTGCAAACTTTTGGGTTTTAAGCATCATTATATTCTAAACAGTTAACACTACCACATCATCTTTACTATAGAGACAATCAATTAGATTACAATAATCTAATCCTTCAATAATAAAGAACAATGTTTTGTCAAACAAAACATTCATCCATTCCTCATATGAAATTAAGTTCCTTATTCAAATTGGAATGTAAAGACAATCTTTGTTTTTCCAATTTCTTTGGTAGTTCATATGAGGAAGTAAGTACTATCTGCTTTCACAGAGATCTATATTTTATTCACATTCCAAATGTGAAGTACTTTTCTTCTCTCATTAATCATCTACTTCTTATTAGCCACACTTTTACAATGATTGTAGAACATAGTTACTAATACGAAATCAAGCATTTAAGTAGAAGAACCAACTATTTTGAACTTATTCAAGAACAATTTACAGCACCTTCGAAAGGTGTGTTCTTGACACTTGCAAGACATTTCTTGCAAATACCCCTTCCAATGTCCATCCTGTCATAAAGAAGTTTGTTCCCTTGGAGTTATTTCGCCTTCTTCATTTGACTTCTTCATTGACTATAATAGTCATGGTCCCTAAACTCCCATTATCTCTCTTGAAACTTATTTCAATTGTGTTATACACATCAAACGATTTGGAGATGCATGATTATTGTTCACAATATAGTTTACAATAAACTGAGCGAACCATTTAGATAGGGACACAAAGGTGAAGTCTTTGCCTAGTTTCTGTCTCTAGAAGTGGTTTAACACTTCATCATAAGTCCATGTTGACTGACTATTTTTGTCAATCAACCATTATGTTCTAAACATAATTACAAACTTTCAAAAGTTGTTCAAGGAAACTCTCATTTCTTTATACAACAATTTGTAAGTGAAGAATCATGGCACATAAAGTGTCCATGCCTTTTGTGCTTACTTCTCAAGTTCCTTGTTCATTTAACAAAGAAACAAGCACTAGTGTTTGCGTTAACTAAGGGTTGTTCAAGCAGCTGTAATCAGGGTAATGGTTTTATGTAGAAATTGTCAATGTGAATGTGAATTAGAGATGCCAACATCGGGCGCCATTATTGATCGAGAGTTAGAAGAAAAGAGATGGAAGAGCAAGATGCATGCAAAAGTATTATTTGGGCAGCAAAGAAAGAAACTTCCAAGAATGTATTCCAAAGGTAGGTGGAGATTTAGAACCAAAAGGCCTATCTGAGGTGTTTAGAAACTATGAAACCTCTGAAGAAGCTAAAAACAAGGAAGGCAAGATGCCAAGGTGGGTAGAAGTGAAACCTCCCCTGCCAAGTTATCATGGCAGTGTAAGGCAACAATGGAGAGACAGAACCGTGAACCCAGTTCCCCAATTACTAAGAAAGACACAACCCGACTTGGTCGAAAGTGGTACATAGTTGGGAAATATGGGAGATCTATTTAAGAGATGGGGGTATCTATAATAAGGAGAGTTCAAAGGAAGCATAAAGCCCATATGAACTCCTCAAAAATCCCAACCATTTCAGAAGCTTCTGGAAATGTCAAGTTTGAAGACGTCGCACCAGGAGGAAGAAGACAACTCCAATGGAGAAGCAAAAAAAAGATAGAAATGGCTAATAATAAAATGGAGGGTCTCCATCTAGGAAAGTATAGAGTCTTAAGAAAAGCTTAGGATAGTGTAGTGATGATGACTACACTAGGCTGGAGACCAGAGCCACTTTGTTTTGGGACCATTTCCCCTGGGAGGGGGTACCTTCACCTATACTGGAATATGCACCATGTGAAACCCCTAGGCAATTGCTTAACTTTCATATAGTAGTAGAGGAGGAGGTGCCCGACTTGATGCTAACCAAGGATGCTCAGGCTTGGATGGGCAAGTTTGTGTATCAGATTGGAAAGAAGAAATAAGAAGAGGTATATGGACCTAGCAACTTCCATGTAAACATAACTTATGTTTTATCAGCCATGTTTTGTGCTGAACCAGATCAGCCAGCCACAATGGAGGGTGATTACTTGGCACCAGAACCAATGATGGGATTTGTTAACATTGAGGAAGTTGGGAAAGATAGATCAAGCATGGCAGACTTGCCTGATAGAAGCATATTTATGTGACTTAGTTAGCTTGTTTCTTGGCATGTACTTAGTTTAATTCTAGTTATTTTAGTATTTTAAGTTATTTTTGTGTGTTTGTAGGTCCAAAGAGCTAAAGTGGCAAGAAAGTGCATTTTGGAGCAGTTTTGGGCTTGGAATAAACAACACATGCTTGGAGCAAGGTGGATGGACGAATTTGAAGACCAAAAGAGGCTAGGAATATGCTAAAGGTCAGAAGAAATTAATTCAAGAAAAAGGAAATAAGGAGCCCAGCAAGAAAGAAGGAATGTTAGCCAAGTTACCTTATTTTGTCCAAAACCTTTCCTAATCCAAATTCACCTAAGTTCCAGCTACAAGGAGGATCCCTAAATATTTTAGGACACTTAATTACATGGTTCTAGAAGGCTAATCCCATTCCTCAAGGGATGTCATACCTATCCTTTAAATTCCCTTTCCTTGCCGCAGAAGGAGCACATTCCCTTTCCCCTTCTTTCCTATTTCCTTGCAGCATACCCTTTTCCTTTCCTTCTAAATCCTGCCCCACCTCCTTTCCCCTTTCCCTCTTGGATTCTAAATTTAATTACCCTTTTTCCCTTAGGATTTGGAGTAAAAACCTTTCCCAAATTTAAATAAGTCGTGCTCTTCCCTTGACCTATAAATATTGCATTCTGCCGCACAAATACACCATCCATCCTTCACCATAATTCACAATCACCCATCCATCAACACCAAATACCCTATTCCAGACCACCACACAACCATTCATACTTTCAGTCATTCTTTCATACAATTCATCACTCAAACTTTCACCCACACCTTGTGCCGCAAAGAAGAAGAAGAATGACCCTTGGACGTGCTTGCCATTCAAGCTTGGATTGCTGGAACATTCTTAGGTGTAATCCATCATTTGTTTTCAATGTTTAACTTAAGTTATCTTTGTTTTGCGAACATGAGGAGCTAAACTCATTTTAGCTAGGGGAAAATTCAAAGCCATGAACATATTTGCAATATGAATTGATTACTTCCAGTTGTGATTTCATAAATTGTGAATGCAATTTACTTAACTGTTTTATTCAGAACATATTCTTGTACGTTGACTAAGGAGGCCTACTTAGTTTGCATGCATGAATTTGATGCTAGAATATAAGGGAATTTCACATAATCATTATGAACTTATATTCATGAGTAATGGAGGTTGCTAGTCACGATCGTGTTAAGTGAATTCCTAGTAGGAGTATCATGTTGTTCATAGTTACGAATGCCTTGTAAATGCTTATGATTTTCACAAAGCTTAATGGTCTTTGATTTTATCTCTATTATGCTATTCATGTAGGGAACTATTGAAGAATAATTTGGTTACCGATGCGTTATCCATCCAATTCAATGACTTAAGGAAAATTTGAGGGTTAATTAGTGCTGTTCACGGTTAATCTGGGGCGTTGAGGTTCATGGTTTATTGGAAAAGCAATTGGAAATCAATTTGTATGCAAGTGTGTGTGTGGAGAAGGATGCTCTAGCTAGCTTATCATCCATCCAACACACCCAATTTCGTGCTATAGTTGTTTAGTTTTTGCAATCTGTTTAGTTTAATTAATTTTGTCCAAATCAATCCCCCCCCCCCCTTTACTTAAATGTGTTAGAT
>JADOBS010302207.1:0-13547 GCA_015708375.1 Cydonia oblonga
AAAAATTAATATATATATATATATATATATATATATATATATATGAAATGAATATGAAAGATTTTTTTACAGTGGCGATATCCTAAGTTGATCAATTATTCTTTACTGTGGCATTCTAAATCACACATCATCGCCATAACGTCCTAGATGTAGATAAATTTCCTTTGTGAGTACAACCGTTCATTGTTTGTGCGAACTTGATTTGTTATTAATTAATAATTATTATGATATTTGGTAGATTAGTTATATAGTAGTAAGTTGGGTTCAAGTTCATTGGTTAGGCCACCAACCAAGAGTTCTCCATGGTGATCAAATTATCAATAACAAATGGCAAACGTGTAGACCGTCATTGAAAGCATCAAAAGCAATAACATCTTCATGAGCTTTTCAGCATAAGAAAATTCAGATAATGCTTCTTTTCTTTTTACTCTATTTTCATCCGTGGATGTATAAATAGATTCATTCATTTTCAACATTTAAAAAACCATTTAATAAAAATAATTAAGGGCCTTAATGATATGGTGTCCCAATTACTTTAATCCAATTACAAGAAGCAAAAATTCATATATATATATATATATATATATATATATGTGTGTGTACATATGTATATATTCTGCAGACTAATAGTGTAATACATGCAACCCACCTTTTATTATTGTCTTTATTTATCTTTTGAATGGGGGATTTCGAACTTGAAATCCTATTTTATGATTTGTAAAAATAATGAACGGTTTCGATTATGATGTTTGGATGATAAAAGTTAAGAGGAGGGACTTACGGGAAGACACAAGCATTATCCTAATAAGATGGGCCCATCCTACCCCTTCTTTTCATTTTCACGCTGAATTTTCTTCTCCTCCCTCTCTTACGCCCCCGATCTCAATTTAAGTCAATCTCTCTCTCAACCTCAATATGGGCAGTCGAGTTCGCGGTTAGATAAACACCCTAATCTGGGCAGCCAAGTGGGTGATCGATTTGTCTCACTCAACCTCAATTTCCCGCCTAGATCACGTTGACGACTCCTAGGATGCCGCCTAACTCACATCTTGATTTTAACTAAATTATGGTGACTTGATATCACCTAGCGTCTAAGCATTGTCTAGATGGCCGCTTAGGCCGCTTTTTAGAATACTGTACAACAAAACACAAAACATTTACATATTACTTTATCAAATTATGTTGACAACTAGTATATGAAACGTAAGTATTTGTTCATGTGTAGTTGCATATGTATAGAGAGAGCTAGTAGCTTGACATTATAATCATGTAGATTATATGTTATAGTATGTACATATATTATAGTTTATAGCAGCTATTTTAAAGTCATTGAAATATGAAAAATGTAGGCAATTATATTGCTTGATCTCCACATCATAACGTGAATGACCTGAATATTCTCAGTTGATCAAGTTGATGAACACTTTTTTCATATTTTTAACGGTCCTTTATTTGAGGAGTGACATAAGACATAACTGTTTCTTTGTACCATGACACCATGTTATACATAGTCAGTTGTCACCCCAAAAACATCTTCATACAAGGAATTATATATATCATAATTTCTACCCAATATGTAACTATGTATATATATAGAAATAGATCTCTTTCTTTATTCTCATCCGCTATATCTTTACAGAAAGTTCATTCCCTTTCAGTTTTCTTTTTTGCTTTTATGTTATTTTATTTTAGATTTCTTATACTGCATGGCAAAAAGCATATGTGTTTTATCAGTTGTACAACTGCTGGGGAATATGATAGGAAAATGAGTTGGGAATATGTACACTGTGGTAAGGGTTTAAATTCCTTTTTATAATAGAGAAATTTAGACCCTTAGTTTCTAAAGTATGGATTCATAGCCACTTAGTACTACGGTCCAGTGATATTCCTCTTTACTTGTAAGTGAGAGGTCTTAAGTTAGATTCTGGCCAAATACGAATTTAAATCATATTATTGCTATCTCATTGTGAGACTTAACCCATTCCCCCACCCCCTTAGTATATATAATATCGTTTGTTAAAAAAAAATGTATTGCTAACTGATTCATTTTACCATGATTTCATATACGCCTGAACGACGCTAACAAATCATACCCAAACCCTTAATGGGTAATTTAGCATATATATATCTAGCTCATGCATTGCCCTAAATTCATAACGTTTGGACGACGCTAGCTAGCAAATTAGGAGAGTCGTACAAGGTTTTAAGGTCCATAAACCTTGTAATGTAGTAAGCTCCCACATGATTATGGTCCTCTTGCAAGCCTTGCACGAAATGGTCCATACTATATATATTCAAGCATGGGAATTGATATAACTAATTAGAGGTTATCTAATTACGTTTTTTTTCTTTCTTTTTCTCATACAAGTTTCTCAGGTATTTCAAAAGAGACAAAAGTTTGGAAGTATATGTGTTGTGTAGAGCTCTCAACCTCACATCAGGTCTGAATTGTGTTGATAACAAACAGTGCAATTTCGTCAGTTACTGTTGATCATTAGCTGTTGAGTTACGCCAAACAGAAAGATCCAAATACTTTGCATGCTCCCCTCGGCCTTATTTGCAAAAATATACTCATTCTTCTCTGGCTAGCTAGCTGCATGCCTTATCGTACGTTAGAGATTTTGTGTGGGATAATATTTAATTAATAAACAAAATAAATAATTGGGTATTTGGCAAAAGGAATGAACCCTATTTAGTTTGCAACCATTGTGTTCCAAAACTTCACTTTAGGATATGATTTGTAAGAAAAGGATTGGGAAACCATATATTGGAAAGAAAAAAATCTTTTACATTTACATGTAATATTGTTGCATGATAAGTAATTTGCTTTTCTGTTGTGTTCGTCTACCGTAGAAATTCCCCGTCAATGCGAACAAACTTTATATGCTCTTAAGGTTGGTTCAAATGGTGACAGTAAGGTGTCAAAACTTGGTTAGATTTAACGTTTGACTCCGTACATTATAATAAAAAGCAATTTGAAAACTATCATGAAAATGTAAACCCATCTATTCAATAGTTAGAGAAATAAATGCAGATTCAATGATTCATACAATATAAATTTTACTTAACAAAATCGAGTTTTTTAAAGAAAGGGCAATAATATGAAATCAACATTACCCTTTTTTTATCTTTTAACAGAAAAAAAATGAATAAAAACGAGTGTGTACATGAATGAAGAGGAGTTAGGCCGAAGCAGCCATGCAAAAAGGGTGTTAGGCCGAAGCCGCCATGCAAAAAGGAAGTTTGGAAGCCCATCTTTATTCCCAACGGTCCAGATCACGTCACATACCGCGTAGGTCCCACACACCACCGCTACTACTCGACACGTTGTTCAGTTTTGCTTAACGAGCTTACGTCATCCTTCTTTGCCCTAATTCATCCACCATTCACGTGGCACATCGTCATTCTGGTATCTTCGAGAGAGACATTCGTTCATCGTATCTAGTGTGGTCAGTTTTTATCAGGTATTGTTTATATTTAATTTTAAATAAAAAAATTTATAATGCTTTCTGACCGTACAATATACAATAAACGGATGTGATTTGAGGATCTCAAGATCCTCACAAAGAGAATCCGGCGTCCTCATTCCCTTCAGTCACCGCTAGCCATCAGTTTTCCGAGACGTTGTTAACTGTTCTTCAAGCATGAACGTGGGCAAATGTAATTACGTGAGTCACTAAATTAATTGGTAATTACTACGACGAACCAAGGAGATTAATCATGATTACATATGACCATATGTGGTCCTGCATGACATCACTCACTGATGGAACGATAAATGATGAGAATTTCGATATTGCGGTAAATTAACATTCAGTCACCAGGAAAGTGTGTTTACATAAAAGCGTCGTCGAGAAAGAATTAACATTATTAGTAGATAACATGTTAATAAGAAAAACGTATTTATGAGTTGTGACTATTATTAACATTACAGACACAAAATTTATTTTTGTATTGCACATAGATATAGAAGTGTGCGGATACTTCTCACACATTTCTTGTTAATTTATGTTATTTGATCTCCTTTAATTTATCAGATCCGACTTCTTGTTAATTTATGTTATTTGATATCCTTTTATTCATCAGATCCGATGGCAAAAAATTAAAAAGATATGTGAGAAGTAAAAAGAGGTGTATGGACAACACACCTCTAGATATATATTATTAGATTGCAACATGTAACTAATCCAAAGAATAACAAGTTAATGATGACAATAATGAATAAGTTGGTGACTAATCAACTTACCCAAATACAAAACAAGCAATATAAGATAAGGCCGTTACTCAAAATGGTAAAATTTGTTAAAATTGTAGTACTCTGATAAATGATGTGAGTGGATAAAAATTGCATGGAAAATATATAATTAATTACTTTGGGATAAGGTCATAGCTAGTAGTAGTACGTATAGAACTCAAGCTTATCTTTTCGTTTCTTCTTTTATATATGCGCCTGAAGGCAGCTACTTTGTTTTCAACAAGGACTGAAAATTTACAAATGTGGGGAAGGCTGATATGCTCGATCATAATCTTGTTTTCTGGATAGGTACATTGTATGGAGAGTGGGACAATGTACTGGTACCGTACGTCCTTGTTATTTTTACATGAAGAAATTCTAAGGAGACTCTTTGAAATTGAGACTCTTCATGGACTCTTTGCCACCTAACAATTTAATGTCAATTTTTCATGCCACCATTATAAAACATTGTGTCAAAAACATGAAATGACAGATTAGTAGATAGAGAATCTTACTTTTAAGAGAGTTTTCTTAACATCTCTCTTTTGGATACGGCAAATGCATTGAACTCTCTCCCTATGAATTCTCTCGTGCATTATTTGCGTCCAGCTAGTTAAGTTCACTTGTGATTATTACATGTAGTAATATGGGGTTGCAGTCTGACATGAAGGACGATAAGGCCTTTCCCTTTTGACATGCATGGTGATGTGAAAGACAATCCACGGTTCAACTCTATCCATGCACATATGGCTAGAGATAAATCATGACGTGCAGATATCAAAATGAAGTTGCTAATTAGAGAACCTAGATGGTGAAGGACGCTAGGGCCGGTAATCTGATGGCAGAGAACCTTCCTGCTACGAGGATATCATTGTGGCATTATTGTAAGTTATTAGTAATTAATTTGAAGTATCGTTATAGTGACATCTTTAACACAAATAATTAAAAGTCTGTTTGGAAATATTTTTATATTAATCAATTCACCAAAAGTGTTTCTGATAATGTATAGCAAAAGAAGTTAGAAGTATTTTTGGGTTACAAAAAACACCATAAAAAGAAGCACATGTTGTAGTTCTTTCTAGAAAAACTTCAAATACTTTTCCAAACTTGCATTTTTATTAAAAGTAACGATGTGTATCCAATAAAAGCGTTTTTACTAGAAGCTTTTCAAGCATAAGTCATTTTTAGAAATTCATTTTCAGACGAAACCCAAGTTTCTTTCGAGCCATTGGACAAAAATTTGGGATATAATTAAGTCAGTAATTCAATTCCGTAAGATGAGGAAAATTATGGTTAGAAAACTAAGGAGTGATCAATGGGAACACTCATGGAATATAATGATTCCTTTCTTACGATTTATAAATCGTATTAGCTTTGAAAAAGGGAGAGAGGTTGTGGTGAATAATGCGTATATAAATATGAACAAAGCCTACATGCATCCTGGTTTGACATCATCACTACGATCAGGGTCAAATATAGTTGTGGTTTTAGTGTCTTTTCTGCCTATTGGGTAACATACTAATGGTTCCTTCCCTTCCAGATGAAGAAAAGAACATTGACAAACTACCCACAAACTTGAAGTGTCTAACTAAGACTCTATAAATTTGGTGTAAAAGATTATCAAAAAATGGACAAGTGTCAAAACCTGGAACAACCTAGCAACAACATTATTATTGTTATTTATTAATATTATTATTACATGTGAAAGCTCTTGCTCTAAAGGTTGACGTACGGAAAGATTTTTTAGTGTGTAGAGAACACAGTCTGGTGCACTAAATATAATAATATAATTGGTTGAAAACTTAAAAAAATAAAAAAAATTCAACAATATTTATTATGACACTTAATATACCAGATCATATTATCGGCACACTGAAAAATTTATTTGACGTATGCATCATATGCTACATGAAAAACTAAAGAACAGGCAACATATATAGTTATATACATAAAAAATAAAGTCTACAAACAATCATATATGTAATTTTTCATACTAGTAGGGTTCGAAATATGATTGTAGACTATGAGATCATCAACCAGATTATGACATCAGAGTCCTAATGAAGCTTAACTAGCGATACCCACAAACAGAAAAGAGGCTAGACAAATGGCTGGTTTGGTATTACTGTGTTTTGAAAGAAAAAAAAAATTATTTCTGTTATGCTGTAAGAATAAATTCATTTTTGCTGCTTCACGTTTTCAGCTTTTTTCCATCCAAAATTGTGAAAATAAGCTGTTTTTAAGTGTTTATCAAACACATTTTTTAGCTCAATTTTTTTCGATACACACTTTTTATAAAAGCACATCAGTACAAAGCACAAAACAAATTAGCCTGCAAGCCCGTAAAATAATAAAAATTCTGTTAATCGATGGGCATGCTTGAATAAACACTTCTGGAGGGGTTAAAACCTCTTTCAGATAATCAAAATTGTTTTTGTGGTGCTGAGCCTAAAAATGTTAAACGTGCTTATGAATTTAGTAAGATTCTAAACTATTTTGAACTATGGGAAATTAGATTCGTATTTAGGTGCAGAAGTATGAGTGTATTGCTCACCAATTCGGCTATGGTCAACTACTCATGATTTTAAAAGCACGTTTAGTGTTTTCTAGGGAAGCGCTTTGCCATGAGCATTTTTGAGAAGTGATTCCAAGTGAATTTCAACAAGTGTTTTAGAAATGACGATTTTACCTTTGAGCGTTGGGTTGTGAATGTATAAATGGATTAAGGAAATGGACCAATTAATTCATTTCCTACTTCTTTGGACCTAATTGGAATTTGGGGTTGTTTTGGATGATTTTTTTTAGCCTATAATGGATAGCCCAATTAGAGCTTAGGGATTTTTAAACGTGTGCCCAATCCGGATCACCACACACACACACACTCACACGTGCAACCTTCACCCTCTCTCTCGATTCTTCATCGTCTGTACAATCCGTACGGTCATCTCCTCAACTAGCTTCACCTCTCACATATAGAGTTAGAATAAGCCATATTTGAACTCCATGCAAGCTTAGGAGTCGAACCATACCTTTAGTTTGGAGGAAAGACCTCGGGAACTCGAGAACCAGGGAGCTCCGACGAGGTGCCTTGTTACTCTGTCGTGATCAAGGGTGTTTCACAGACTTTTAAGGTTCTAGGGAGTCTTAAAATATCTTCACAAAGCTTATAGAGAAAATTTTGAAGGTTTTGGACGTCGGGACACTCGAGTTCGTCAAGTTGTAGGCTTGGCCGAACTATCGAGACTTTTTTTTTCCGGCCAGTTTCCGTTGATTTTAGGACGTAAAAGTGGTAAGAACTTGTTCTTCTTGTTCCGTTGAGAAATGGCAAAGATATTTAAGTTCAAAGTTTTTCTAGAAACCGGCGAGTACAGCGGTGACCAGTGCCAGACTCCGACGAACCAACGAAGGAGAAGGAGAATATTCCGTCAATTTTGACGGAATATGCTAACGGCGTCAGGTAAAATAAACGGAATATACTGTTATTTAACGGAATATTCCCTAACGCCGTTATGGTGTGTCAGACACGTGCCTGCGAGTGGGCGGTGCGTGTGGGGGCGCGTGGGACGTTGAAAAATTATTCTAAAAATATGGGGATGTTTGTGGTGTTGAATAGGCCACAATGGTATATTCAAACACCTCAATTGAGCAACGTATGATAAGTTATTACCTAATTTTGGTTATGTGCTTAAAAATAACGTTAAAATAGTTATTTCGCATATAGGTGAGACGTTTCCAGAGGACGAGTGCAGTCAAGCGAGACTTGGGGGCTACGACCCTTCCACATATCAGTGAGTGGGCTTTTGGTTTTCTATATAAGTATATATGCTTTACGATTTTCCCAGAAAACTTATTTAAATGGTTTTATGCTTTGAAATGCCATGTCAAATGCTTTCTATTTTAGATTATGCATTTAGTAGTTGCATATGTTATTGTTAATGATGCGGACGCTTAGGTAAGTTCCAAGTGAGTTTATAGATTGTGGATGTGAGTTGTATGGTTATGATTACATTTGATGCATTTAGAGCTCAAAAACATGCACCCCGGTGTTAGTTCTCCCGCCCGTGCCCAGGGCACAGTCCTTCATGTGATGTTCACCTCCCGCACCGCACGCTCACCTTGGATCCAAGTTAGGTGCATAGTCTTGTCGTACAGACCACAATAGGTGGTTCTGACTCGTATGTGACCCGCGATTATTTGCATAGTCTTCACGTGATCGTAGCACTTGAGCGTACTTATTTACACCCAGTCCTATCGTACATACCACTCTAGGTGATTCCGACTCGTGTGCAGGCATATTTGATGAGCTATAGGTTCAGCCGTACAGGCCACACTAGGTGGATCCGGCTGATGTGTTACTTTTGGCATGGTATACATGTGAATTTTGCTATCCCGAGCATGGTTTAATATAGATATGTATTCTATTTTCTGGGAAATTATACAGGTTTTACGGCGAGAGGTTATTACGTTTGATAATTGAAATGGTTTTGAAAAACTTTGTTTTTGCCCATTCACACTTTCTATTTTGTGCCCCTCCAGGTTCTAGGTAGGAGTGCTTGTTAGTGGCTTACGAGGAGTTGACGACGGTTCTGACAGACTATAATTAATGTGGGACTATCTCTCTGGTATTGTAGCATTAGTATTTGTCCTGTTGGACTACACTTAGGCTACCTATGTTTTGATTATGTGTAAATTAGTTAGCTTGGTTTTTATTTATTCGCATTTCTTTATATCTTTATCACTTCCACACTGCGCACAAGGCTACGTCACTCTCATGTGACGGCATGCACGCCTCGATTTAGGTCGGGGTGTGTCACAAATTTTTTTAAAATTATTTTATTATGTGAATCCTATCAATGCACAATTATAGATCTTAAAAATGTATTTTAATTGATTTATTTTTAAAATGGGTGCTACAAATATCATTTATAACAAAGAACACATATCGGTTGGAAAAATAGAAAATCTGACATTGCCACATCAGCCATCAAATTAACATTTGACATTTATCTTTTGACATCTCCTTTGAAGATGCTCTTATGAACATGCCACATCAAGTCAATGATTGACAAATTGTTACCTGGCTAATAAGTATTAATGACTCTGTAATATGGAGGGATTTAACATAGGGCTATTGCACTATGGAACATAAAAACTTAGAGTAATGCTATTCATACTATATTTTTATACCACATTTCTATACCACCTTAGGTGGCATCTGATGTGGACAACCACATCATTTGAAAAATTTGCAAAGCCCAAGGAAAGGAAAGAGAAAAACTCTTCGTATACCACAATCATCATTTAATTAACTAGTTTTTCTTAATTATTAGTTTATTAAATAATGAACTAAATTTAAAAATCTGACTAATTTAAATAATGTGGCTGTCCACATCAAATACCACCTAAGATGATATGAAAATGTGGTACAAAAATATGATATGAATAGCATTACTAAAAAACTTAAACAAATTAACATCAATGGATAAATAATTAAAGATCACAAGATAACAGCTTAAAATTTCAGACAAAACCAAATAAGCACTTCACTTTAATTAATTTATACCACTCTGCTCACTCACTTTCTTGTTCTCCTGTGCTTTCTCGGCCGGGTTGATCTTCTTGCGCGTTGCGGATGTGGGCTGAGCAAATTGCGGTAGCCTAGGAACTGGTATTGGTCACCAGGGGAGTGCAACCATGCAAGTGAGAACAAGGGGGACCATTCTTTTGTACTAAGGTTGCAGCTAATAACAAGTGATCTGTCTATAAACAGATACGAAAAATTAAAATTTTCATCATTTGGGTCCAAAGCTTTAAAACTAACCCTACGTTCGTCTCTCGGCAACAACTTTTCTTTCAGCGAATAGGATTCTTTTTTTCTTTTTTTTTTTAATTTCACCACAATGCTCCAGCTTCTCCATTGGTTCCTTCATCATTCAAGTCCCAAACCAATAGATCACCAGTAACATGAAAATCGTAGTTGAAGATCTTCAGACTCGCAATAACTTGGCATGCAACTCTCCAAAAAGTACCGTTTAATGCAACGAAATAGAATCTAATCTTGGGTTGAAAGTGAAATGGATTCAGCCCGATAATAAAGTCAGACAACTCGTCCATTATATCATTCCATTTGCAAACATTAGCAAAGCAATTACCGTTGTCGAAATGACTTAGCTTAAACTTTTTTCTAGACGACATAATTGACTCTGTCCACTCACCAATCTCAGAAGAGACGATCTGAACTCTGAATTTGTAGGATACTATCTCTTCTAGAGAAATCCTCACAACCCTGAACCTATACTCAGTATTAAGCTGGACAATGTCCTTCTTTTCGTCTTTCTTGCAGGTTATAGTAAGGAAAATCACACATGAATCCCTCTGGTAGTGATACTATCTCTTCATGACATCGAGAGATGGGAGGAAGCGCAACCCATTCTAGGGTGCATGGATTGCAGATGTAGTATCGTGTTGATAGTACTGGCCTGTGCAGCACAAAACTAAGTCATTATAAGTAGCCACCATGGCCGGCTCTTCTTTGAAAGAGGGAAAACGCCCGAGTTTTTTTAACAAAGGAGCTAGTGGCTTGGAGGAAGACGACAATATTCTGTTGAGGAATTCATCCCCTTTGCTGTTTATCAAAGTATGTACGATCGGTAATGCTTATTAATTTTCATAGGTTGGATGCAGGCAAAGGATCGGACATGAGAGTGGATCAACGCTTGGACACACACTTGCATTGAGAAACGAATTCATAGCTTGGAAGCTGACAAATAATATCAATCAATACAACGTCAGGCAATAAAATGAGGATTGGACATGAGAGTGTCACCAACGCTTGGACACCCACTTTGTCTTAGTTCGACCCCCGAACTGTGGTGGAGAATTCTAGATCTTCACAGTGTTGTCCAAGCATGCTAGACGCTTTTATTGATTTAAAAGTGACGAGATCACACATGTTTGCTGCAAATGTGCCTGCAAGGAAAGTAGCTAACGAATGCCAATAACAGTTTCAGTTGATAAAGACACTAATGAGCTTTTGTGTCCTTGGCTTTCATGTTGCGCACAAATAACGACCTCCTCCTCGATCAACAGGAGCAATTAACTACTCTGCAATGCAAGACTTTGCTCACTTGTTCTCATGCGCTTCCTCAGAAGCAGGGAGGGCCTCTTCACCTCCACTTTGGGCTGACCATGTTCTGGTAGTCTAGGAACTGGTGTTGGCCACACCAAGGAAGCGCAAATGGGAAGAAGGAAAAAAAATTTATACTCTTCTCTGTATCCATCTTTTTCTACTTTGTTGTACCAAGGTTGTACCTAACGCTGAATTCATCTAAACCAGAAACAAAATTTCCTCATCGTTTGGTCCAAACCTACTACAAAAGCACTACACGTACGTTTTGCAGTCCTCATCATTATTTTCATTCATTTCATACCATTTCAGGTTTTCCAAACACAACCTTCCAAGTTCCAGCAGTTCGGAATATTTCTTCTTCGTTCACGTCCCAAAGCATTGTATAATCAGTTTTCCGGTGGTAGCTCATAATCTTGAGACACCCTCCGCACTCACCTAGGTAATCAAGTTTGGAATCCAAGACGTAAACTTCAGCAAATTCCATGAAACAACAGTTATATTTGTTGTTGATCATGAAGGGATCCAAACCAAGAAGAAACTTATCACCCATCCAATATATCATTTTACTACAAGCGGTTGCAAAGCTACTACTACATTTGATAGAATGGGACATAAAATCTAGCGGGTATATGATATAACTGTTTCATAAGAGAATATTTGCACTTCATATAATTAATAAAATCTAGTAGAAGGGGGGCCGGGAGGGGGTGCAACGGTCATTTCTCCTTAGATAGAGGGTTGGTGCCTCGCACGACTAAGAGCTAATTTCGCCTAATCCGTCCCTACGAAGAATTTATAATAAAAAAATGGAACTTACTTGGTCACAGGGAAAAATTAATATGACAACCTGCACCTACTTGGTATTAAGATGGACAATTTTTCTGATTTCTGACCGCCATTTGTATAGTTGGGAAAATCACACGTGAATCCCTCCGGTAGTGGTTTTATTTCTTGTTTTTTTATCAAATGGAAGTGGATTTATTTCGCTGAATGTGACATAGAGGCGTGAGAGGAAGAGCAACCCATTCTCGAGTGCGTGGATTGCAGATGTATTAATCTCGCAGATTATACTCACCTTTGCAGCACAAAGCTAAGTCATTATACGTAGCCACCACAAGTGGCTCTTCTTTCAAACTATTCGAACATGAGTTTTTTGAACAAAGGAGCCAGCGGCTTGGTCGACGACGGCATTCTGTCAAGGAATTCCTCCCCTTGCTGTTTATTGATAAAGATTTTACCACCTGTAAAAGTAGGGATAAAAATATTTAAAAATATTTGTAAGAGTACAAGGTTATTGTAGTATAGCAGCTCAAGTAAGATCGTTCTTCACAGAGATTGAATGAATAATTTATGTTAAAACCAAAGCTTAATTAATTATTTGAAAACAAAGTTTGAAAAAATGTGATTTTATGACCTAAAATATTAAAAATGAATTTAATTAAAAATAATTAAATAAATTAGGAAAGTAAAGAAAACAAAAGAAACTAGTTTTGGAAATAAATTTGAGCACTAGGTTCCGTCGTCACCTTAACAATCCTATGTAGTTCTTCCAATCACTTATGTATTACCCATGCATATTTGAAGGTGTTGGATATATGTTAACAATCTGTGATAAATTTGCTAATAAATAATAAGTGCAAACAGTGTATGAACAATAATATTAAACAGAAATATTGAAGATCGAGGCTTGCATACCGCAATGTCCTTGAAACAGAAATTCGCCCCTACTCAGTGCTTGTAGTTCTTAGGACGTCTGTTTCACCAGGATTCAACGATCAAGTTAGAATTCCAGCACCGGATTTCTTAACTTCTGGCGAATTTCTTTGTGGTACTCTCAGTATGCTTGAAATCTATGGATTGATGATTTTCAGTGTTTTTAAAAATTATATGCAGATGCATGTATTTATAGTGATGGATGCTGTTCGCAACAGGTATGATAAATGGGATGTGACTGTTGGATACATCTCTTCAGAGCCCCTCTTTTGATAATTAAATATATATATTAATTGTATATTAATTATACATTAATTACCAATTAATTAGCACATCCCCAAAGCCCAACTGATAAGCTCATATTTATATATATTTTACATCAAATTCACTTGTCTTTTCTTAGTTAGTTCCTTATATTTTTGAGCTATTTACTTTGTTTTTGTGTTTTGTAGGATTTGTCAAGCAAATAAA
>JADOBS010302208.1:0-13547 GCA_015708375.1 Cydonia oblonga
AACTCAAATGTAAGATTTGAATCCTTGCATTGGAGATGTTGCAGGAGAAACTGAAAACTTTCTGAATTATTGACCTTGACATTAATTTTCTGTTCTTCTGTTTATTGGCAGAGAAGCAACCATGTAACATTGTTGGAAAAATCGGAAAGGGATCATCTCCGAATCCTTTTCACCTAATCCTTCTCATCAAACAAACCAGGTTTTAAAATTTGATCTAATGGGTAAAATTATTATAACTTTTAGAGTGGGCTCGTGTTTGTAGCCGTTTGATTAAATTTTAAGAGTTCGGATTGTTTGATGAGAAGGATTAATTAGAAGGGATAAGGAGATGATCCCTTATTATTTATTTCCTCACCAAAGTATAGCGGTCCAATATTCTACTTGTTGACATTAAAATGCAAGAAAAATAAATTAAAAGTTTTTATAATTAACCACATATTTCTACCATTTCTGTGGAGCGAAGAAAAAAGGGTTGACAAAATGATGAATTTACTGCAAATTAATTGAGCGAGAGGTAGATGAGATGATGTAAAACAAAGTTGACAAAATGGAGCTTCTAGAGGCGAGGTATATTGTGTACAAAATACAACTAACTAGATTGAGCTTCTAAAACTAGTTTGTGTATTCTAATTTATGTCGTAATTAAACGAAATTGAATTCTAATGACCAGAGGATGACCTACGCAACTTGACCTTATATCAATTTTAGAAGGACAGGGCTATAAAGGGATTCCTATCTTTTCAAAAAATGGGAACTAATTGTAGGATTCATTGTACATCGAACTTTAACAAATTGTACATTTTTTTTTTTTAATCTTCATGCATATATCATCTTACAAAAAATTAATTCAATCCGAAACCATTTACTCATTTGATTGTCGCGGTAAAATTCCAATGTTTCTTATATTATAATGTTCGTCAATCTCTTTAAACTCAATTAGATGCCTCAAGCATTTCCAATTTGATGAATATTTTGGAAGAATGATCTATAAAGTGCAACTTAAAAATTGAACGGTTCAAATTATTGAAATTATATGTAAATTTGGCCCATAACTATTCTCTAACTATACCAGAAAATAAAACCCTTTAGATAAAGGGTCAGCTTAAAATAAAATACAGTGGCTTATGTTAATGTGCGTTGATGTTGATGATTCCGTCAAATCGAATTGTTATGATCTGAGGCCGATGCTTCTAGACGTAATCGTTTTTTATTAATGAAAAACTTAAGATAACTTGAAATAACTTCTACCTTCGTTTCAGAGAATTTTTTGTTGTTGAAAGACTCACGTTCTACGGCACGGAATTTTTTAAGAAACGAAGTCGTCGAACATTAAAAAATGAAAAAAAATTTATATAATACAGGCGTATACATGTTATAAACAGTTTGTCAATAACAAAATTTCTATATTGACCAAAATATCTAGAACAATGTTGCGCATGTGATGTGAAACATGAGAACTTGACAAGTATACCAAAATATACAAATACAAAAAAAAAAAAAATACCGTTAGTTGAAATATTTAATTGTCTTTGAATTTTTCTTTTGGGGTGTCATTTTTGTATTTGAATTAGAGCACCAAAATCTAATAGTATCTTAATAATAAATAAAAAATCTAATGGGATTCTACACAAACTTTACCTGAATTATTAGGGACGGAAACAAATACCTTACTCAAATTAAAATTTTATGACCCAAAATCAGTATGGACGTATTGCCGTTGATCATTATAAATTTTATCAAACTCATTATGTGTTGCGCATATATACGTTTTAAACACTTTGGTCAATTGAAAAAGTTCCAAAACAAAATTAAAAAAAAATTGTAGTACAAAAATCTGTAAATACGATGTGGATTTATAACTTATAAAATTATATTGATACATTACAAAAGTATTTCCTAAGAAATAAGGATAATTGATTTTTTTAATAATTTTACAACATCTAAGTGCTGAACTATTCGACTTTAAAAAATGGCAAGTTTACAACAATGAACTTGTGTCTATTAATGTGATATGACAAGTGAGTGTCTTAATCATTTGGCGATTAAAATTTAATTTTTAGTTATTTAGAAAATTGCCTAAAATGTAAATACAAATAAAAAGCATTGCCTACCAAGGCTTAAAAATGAAAATCCCCTTAGGGCCCTCATTTTGGTCATTGATTCTACATAAGCACATCCCTTTTTATTTTCCACATATTTCTTGTTAATTTCAGTTATTTGATATTCTTCAATTCATCTGATTCGACAGTTAAAAATTAAAAAAAATATATTACAAATAAAAATAGGTATGTGAATGTCACAACCTTTTACATGAACCTAAATCTAAAATCCTCCTTTTTCCTCCACGAAAATGGTGGGCTATAATTATGGTAGTAGGATCCACAAAAGCGTCAGCCAGATCGTCACCAAAAGTGCTAGAAAAGATGGCACATGCATTTGTCTCGTGTTGACTGCCTACTAATCAACGTGGAAAACCCAGCAAACGTTTTGACATTGGAAGAGCTGTGAATTATTTTCGGCTATTTGTTTATTTATTTGCGTTCAAGAAATAAAAAAGCTCATTAGTCATAGCCATGGTCAAAACAAGAGAGCTCTTCCACCAACTTTAGTCCTTTTTTCTGCGCTTCACACATAAATCGCCTCCTTTTATCTTGTTGAATCGCCGGAGGGTCAAAAAACAGAAAACCCAGAAAACCCAATTGAATTCAAGGTCTTTTCTCTCAATCTGGCCCTTAAAATTTTGTTTCGGTTGTTGTTTTTGTTGGTTTTGGTGGTTTTTTGATGTTTGTGTTCATGGGAGTCTGTTAAAAGGGTTGAAATTTTTTATGCTTATGAATGATGTTATGGTCGGTGATGAGAAAGTTTGGGAAATGATGTGTGCATGTTCTTGTTTTTGAAGATTGCTTTTCATACTCTGTTTGGTTGCTGGGAAAAGGTGGGAAAATCCAATGGGATTGAGTTTCTGTTGTGATTTCAGTTTTTGGGTTTTCTTATCATGTGAAAAGATTACCATGGCAGCTTAGCTAACTGGTTGAATTGAATTGAACTGAATTGCATGGTGCACGTTGATATTCTTGTTTGCTTGATTTGCTATTTGCCTGATTGTGAAAGGTTCAACTTTTTAGTTTTCTTTTTCTATGTTTTATCATCAACCAACTGAAAATTTATTGAAGTTGCAAGAGTTTCTGAGAGTTCATTTTCATGGTTTTTATTAAAAATAAATAAATAAATAAATAAATAAATAAATCTTTTTTTATGTTTTGACTTATTGGATTTCAGTTTTATGCTCAGCTGATAATTTCGCAAGTTCTTGAGGAAAGTTTGTTAATTTGAAAAAATAAATTTCAGAACCTTGTCTATCTCTGGTTATTAAAAATTCAAAATTGTTTAATGGAGTTATGATTTGCAGGGTTGTAGGTGATCTCAATAGAGATTAGAGAGATGTCTCTGATCGGAAAAATACACCCCGAATGTGTTGATGTAGTCAATCCCTACCATGAATGCACTGAAATTTGCCTGAGAAAGATTGCTGAAGGGAAAGGCCGAAAGGTGACGAAAAAGAAATCAGGTTAGTGTTTAGTTTTACTTTTATTTAACCGCAATTAAAAAATGCTTTCGTACTTTCGAGATCAAAGCATTAGTTTTCAATATGAATTCTCATTTCATGTCATTGCTTATTGCTCATATCATTACTTATTGGATTATCTGGTCTGTGTTTTGTTTTAAGTGATTGTCAATTGTTCTGTCATATAACTCAATTAAATTTGAATTGCTTGCGGCTCTCTTTCAAAATCTATCCGTGAAGATGTGTCTTACTGTCTCGATTGATAAGAAAATATCATGGCCTTACGGGGTGTAGTGAATTATTGGTTCGAGATTGTTTTCTTGCCTTGGATTATTGGCTTTGAGAAGTTTCTTCTTCAAGGGGTCTTTTCTTTTAAGCATTTTCTGAGAGTACAAGTTGGAAATTTTAGATTTTTTTTTCTCATTTTGTTTCTTTTCCAAAGATATTGGCAGCAATTTTAAAGACGGTGGGTACAAAAAAAGGGGGGCTGAAGAGAAAAGAGCATCCAATCCTTACCATGACCCTGAATTCTACCGCCAAAGAGCTGTTGGTGCCGAACCTCGTGGGGGCAAAAAAGAATCAGGTTTTTCCCTGCTTTTGTGTGGTGACTTCTCAATAGACTGTGTTAAGTTATATGTACATTTTCCCTTTTCTGAACTGCAACAATAGAAAAGCTGCTTAGAGTAGCAAGCTGCAAATGATTCCATCCGTCAAACCAATGTTTTTCATTTGACAACAATTGGATGCTCTTCCCAAGTAACATATTTTTGTTTCACCATCGCTTTATTTATCCTTTCATGGCATTGCCATTCTTAATGGTATGGAAAACCGACAGCACTTCATTCCCCTGTCCTAGGAATGCCATCAATTCATAGCCAATCCGCAATGCTATAAACATAATTTACTTTCACGCTTGCCTTAAGAATGCCTGAGGTTCTGCACTGGAATACAAATGTTTCATTTGAGTTTCTATGAGATCCTGGGCAAGAGAAGCTCTTTTGTGGTTGTGCAGGGAAGAACCGGAATATGAATTTATTCATTCCCCTTGCACTGGCCATGCACGTGATACTCATGGACTGTAATCCCAGTTCACTTTTTTAATGGTCTGTTTGAATGCCAGGTTCAATGGTTGATATTCCTATATTGGGCAAACAAAAGGAGGGATCCCGACCAAGGACCCCTCAGCAGCTTGTCCAAAGTGTGATTTATCATTTAGATGCTCAGTCATCTCCATCTAAGGAAAATGTGAACTTAGAGAACGGTAAGCGTAAATCTCCCTTCCTCTGACCGATAGTGAATGTGTTTATTCATATCCTCTTTCCCCTGCTATACTCATGGGTGCAGATGTAATCACACTTCTTTTTCCTAATTTATGTTGTGTTTTAACTGCAGGCTCTGTCCTTGATGATCCTATATTCGGCAGAAGGAAGCAGGGATCTCAGCCAAAGCCCTCTGAAGAGCTTAAAAATGCAACTGGTCGAGGTGTAATTTATCCTTCTGATTCTTTATCTGGAGAAATAGTGCAAGAAGAAAATGGTGAGCATAAATCTTCTTCTACCTGAGATTGTGGATTTATTTATTCAGTCCTCTTCCACCTCCCATGTAGACGTACACATGGATGGTGACGTATTCATGCTATTATTTCATAACATCTGGTCCGCTTTAATTGCAGGCTCCGTGCTTGATGATCCTATATTTGGCAGACGAAGGCCTGGTTCCAGACCAAAGCGCCCTGAAGAGCTTGACAATGTATCCGGTGAAATTAAGGAAGAGATTAAAATAGGGAATGGCGAGCATAAATCTTATTCTCCACCGTCTGCTGAAGTAAAATATGCTTCATTCAACAAGGATCAAGTTCCGTCTTCTCTGTCAGTGCCACCATCTGGAATTATCACAATGGTGTGCTCTTTCTCCACCCCCTCTCACACAATTTCTTTACTAATTCTGTGTTGTTTTTTTTTTGTTTTGTATCACTTTGACTCCTTTCTTATGCTATCTCTCCCTCTGACAGCCTGAAAATCCCAAACACCCTCGAGAGAATGGTGCTACTTACGTCGCTAGTGAACCACCCAGTAACGGGGAAGACAAGCAAAATATTAATCATTCACCTGGAGTTGATTCAAATCATACTGTCAGCAATGTAGGAGAAGGCTCTACTGGATCAGCTTTCGACTCAAGATTTAGTTTCTCAGGTACTCTCCATGCCTTGGAAGATAGTGATGATGACGATACACGATCTGTTATTTCTGATGCCAGTGTCTCTGTGGGAAAATACCGTGTGAAAGGAAGTTTCTCTTCCATTCTCCAGTCAATCATGGAAAAATATGGTGATATAGCCGCAAGCTGTCAATTGGAATCAGTTGCCATGCGCTCTTATTATCTTGAGTGTGTATGTTATATAGTCCAAGAGTTGAAGCGAACTTCGATTAAGGAGCTGACAAAGCCTAAATTCAAACAAATGTTATCTATGCTTAAGGATGTAGAATCTTCGGGAATGGATGTTGGTTGGCTCCGCTATCTGATCAACGAATGTGCAGAATCCATTGAACTCGTCACTCAGCATCAAGCATTCGAAGTAGCAAAGGCAAACTGCGACCGTGATTTAGAATCCACAAGGAAAGAACTTGAACCGCAAATTGAGGCTCTGGTTCTGAAAGAAAAGGAGGTTGCCAATGCCAAGAAGCAAGTTGCTGAAATGAGAGCCCACCTGCGGGAGCTCCAGCTTAAATCTTCCGTCTTGAGCGAGAGTGTTAGTAACATGAAGTCCAAGGTCGAAAATCTTCCGAGTAAACCGTTGTTGGACAAAGTCTTGTGAAGCAAGCAACTGCAACAGCTGTAAGACCTGTAATATATAGGTCATATATAAAATGTTCTGAAGGTTGAAACTATAGTCAGGTACATCCTTTCTATATTTGTAGCTATGAAGTAAATGTAGGATGTATCGTGTCGGTTTCGCTATCTGGTACTTATACTAAAAATTATTTGAGGATTCTGGGATTGTAGAACCCTACTGACTTGGTGATTTGAGAATCATGTCACTTTTTTATTTTTTTTATTTTTTCTGCTTCATATATATGAACACAAGAAAGCTAGAAGAAAGTAGTTGAAAAATAAATGATTTAAAGTTTACGTAGTTCTTGTCCTTGTGAATGATGTTTACCGTTTATATCGTCTTGATTAGAGCATCTCTTAAGGAGGAATCAAACAATCCACATTAGCAATAACAGTAAAAGAAGACATCATTAGTGTTTTTCAACAGAAATGTCAATCCTATGTGGCATGATGTGGATTGACAGCAAAGATTGTTGGTGTAAAATTTGACAGCAATTTCAAATCTATTTTTAGTAATTAATGTGCTTTTCATTATTTTTATTATGGTTTTTATTTTAAAAATACTTATTACAATTATGAAAAATAAATAATGCAATAAATAATAGTTTATGTTTAACATATCGGGTGGAAATTTTTTTTTTTTTAAAAATCAAAATGCCACATAAGCCTCTAAAATAAAATTTTATTTTTAAAATTTAACTTATCATTTGGAGATGGTCTTAAACTTCAGCTGTCTTTTTATGCAGACAATACAAGGAGGAGAGATAATCGAATACATGATTTCCGATGAGAGTTAAATGGTCTCAACCAGTTCAACCGCTTTAAATAGTTGTACAGATAGAAAGGAACCGTTTTTAGCATAATGCCCTATACACTCCTAGGATTCTTGTTTCTGCCATATTTGTCAACTGAAGACCATACTTGTAGCACTTTCGTCCCGTGGGATTTTAGGCCATTGGAGGGGGTTTGATGAAATCTTGGGGGAGAAATCTAATCAGATCATACTTGTAGCAATATTGTCAAATTTATTCTAGGGTCACTTGGATGTGAGATTTGATTTTAGGACGTTGAATTGAAATTTTGATAAATTTTTTGTAGAAAATTTGTGCGCTGATGGAAAGATTACATGCAGTCACTCATTTTATGTCAATTGTTGACATACACAAAGAGGAATTTCTACATTCTGATTCCGAATCATTTTGGTCGATCAGAATGCGTAGCCTCCTTGTGTGTCTTAAAGGAGTAGACCTTCCCCACGAATACCGGATTAGGGATTGTTAGAGGGAGTAGGACCAAACAATGGATCAGAGTTAGAGCATCTCCAAAGAAGATGTCAAAACTGCCACATAGGTATATAACAGTAAAATTTGACAGCAAACTTTCTCCAACTGAGCCTTCAATTTCCTACGTGACGCTGAGTCAATTGAAGGCAAAGCCTTCTGCTATCAAATCCATTTAATATTTTTTTAATAGATTTAATGGAAATATAATAAATGAGGTTGTGTATTTTAAGAATTTGATTGGTTGCCTACATTAATGGACCCCACAAAGTGATTAAAAATTTTTAGAAAGATTATTATTTGACATATCGGTTGGATTAAAAAATTGTACAAAATGTCAAATTGCCACATAAGCCATCAAATATTAATTTAATGTTTCAAATTTGACATCTTCTTTAAAGATGCTCTTAGCATAACAAATTAGAGAGTAGGTGGGTTATTTTTTGTGTGGGTCCTCACGAACACGTGGTCCAATTACCGAATGACAGAATTTCTCATTTTGGACGTGTGGCGTGGCACGAGCAGCCGTACCTAAAAATTTCTCATGCTGCTGGAGTATGGGCTGATTGGGCCAGTTATCACAACCCTTCTCATAAAAACAACAACACCGCCGTCCAAATATATAAAAAAGCAAAAAGGAATTTTCTTTTTCTTCGAATCGCATTCGTCTAATTCGCGCGTCGGTCCTAAGCCCTTTGTTCTTCATCCTCTTTCCCCAATCAAAACCTAAACCTAGAAGCAGTGAGCTCACCAATCGAATCAATTCGTCGCGCAGGTTCGTCCCTTATCTTCGCAATTTCTTTCAAATTCGATTTTCCATTGTTCTTTAGGTTATTGGGTTGAGTTAGATTTGGTTTGGTTGCCGATAATCCGATGAATGTTTAAGTTCAACTCTTTGCGTTTTTTTTTTTCTTTCGAATTAAGTAAATTAGTTAGCTTAATTTTGTAAATACAGCTAGTCCTTTTACTTTTTGTTGATTTTATCTTAATTTTCTAGAACTTGTAGTATTTATTCGTTCTTTTATCTTTTTCAATTTTCTCGGCTGCCAAACATAGTGATGGTTAAGATTTTCTGATTTGTGTTGGTCGGTCTTGCACAAAGCACCGGAGTTTTGGGATTTTGTTGGATACTAGAAAGGAACTTCAGGAGCTAGGTTTAATTGGTGGGGTATTGATTTCAGGTAGCAGCAAAGATATAGAAGGTTCGAAAGGCGGAAAATATGTCTGATGAGCAAAGAGTTCACCCGGATTGCAGAAATGCATCCAATCCATACCATGAATGCAGCGAGTATTGCTTTACAGTTATTGCCGAAGCCAAGGCTCGAATGCCTCAAATCCAATCAGATCCTGAAGAACATGCTGATGATGGCGATGCCTATCCTCAAGAACATGCTGATGATGATGATGCCCATCCTCTCGAGGAGAATATGGAAGGAGACTTCCAAAACTTAACAGGGAGGAAGAGAAAATTGGCGGAATTGAGGAAGAAATTGGTAAGGTTTTATGAAACTTTATAAAGTAGATGGCGTTGTCGCAAAGTTGATCAGATATTTAAATAGAAAGCTGTTCCATTCTTTCGTCTATTTATTTAACTGTAACTTTACATAGGGTGAGGCAAAGAAACAAAATCAAACGGAGATTACAGCCGAAAAGAAAAGACTGGAACCCCAACAAGAGTCCAGGGGAATTTCGAAACAAAAATGGGTTGAAGAGAGGAAGAAAAGAATTGGCAAACTTCTAGATGCCAATGGTTTGGATATGAAAAGTGCATACATGCTAGATACGCAAGAGATGGCAGAGGAAAAATATAAGAAATGGGAAAAGGATCCTGCCCCAGTTGGCTGGGATGGTATGCTCTACAATTTCTGCTCAGTAATTTATTGTTCTTTGTTTTTTGGTTAAAATTTTGGATTTTCTCCTCAGTTCCTTGTTAATGCATGTGCTCTTCATGTTCCTTTGTTACAAATCATACTTATAGCTGTATTTATCAAGTTCAATCTGCTTTTGATGTCAGGATTTTAGAGAAAGTTTGTTGATGGAACCTGGAATGGCTTAGGTTAACATTAATGAACAATAGATAAGAATATTTAGGGTGTATGGGGAAATGAAATACCTGCGCAACCAAGGGTTAAGCAAGAGCAAGAGCTAGAGAAGCCTAAATTTATTTACTATTTGTTCGATTCTATGCTATACATATGCTCTAGTTAATTAGGGTATGTATACTTCCCCTCCAAAAGTTTCGGGTATGCAACTTGACTGAATACTAATTGGGGTATGTACATATTGTATTGTCAACTGTTCACTTTTATGCATGCTTGCACGCACATCACAATTCTCTATTGCCCAGTTGTGGTGCATTAAGACTAAACATTGTAGATAGAAAGAAGAACTTGATATCCAATTTTGCTCTTGTAGTTTTATAGATATGTAAATCCAAAATGTGAGCTGACATGTTGTTCGAACAGTTTTCAATCAGAAAACTCTGTACAATGCATACAAAAAGCGGACGAAGAACATTGATATTGACTTGGAAGAATACAATAGGATGAAAGAAGCTGATCCGGAGTTCTATCGTGAAGCTTCCAGCCTCCAATATGGGAAGGTATTTCTCTTTTGAGGAAATCTGATGGTTCCTCGTACTCCGGTTGAAATTGGACTCAAACCCCTAAAATTTATTTTTTTATGGTGCAGGCTCCAAAGATATCAGAGGATAAACTTGACAAGATGGTGAAGGAACTCAAGGATCGGGAAGAGAAGAAGGCTTCCTTCAGCAGGAGGAGGAGGTTCCACGATGAGAAAGACATTGACTCGATCAATGACCGCAATGAGCATTTCAACAAGAAGATTGAGCGAGCCTTTGGTAAATACACGTTGGAAATCAAGAACAATCTCGAGCGCGGAACTGCACTGCCCGACTAAGGTAAACGTAGCAAAAAGCACTGCCTTCTGATGTCTGTCTAATTGTGAAAGTCAACCGGCTGACGGGAACTTATGATTCCCTCGGCTTAGTGCTGCTGGCAGCTTCGGTGCCGATGAATTGTAATAATAGAATACATGTTGGAACTAAGGTGAAATGGTTTGTGATATTCAGATTTTGTTCTAGTTGAAGTGGCATAGCAAGTTTTCATGTGGAAACAGATTTTTCTTATCTACTCATCTAAGTCATCTGCATTGTAGTTGACTGTCAATTCGTATCCGTCTAATTGTGGTTGGAATTTAGACAGTGACAAGGAAAGTTTTAGAATATACGGAATTGCTGTTATCAGCATTATCTTAACTCTTAAGCGCTTGAATTAAACAAAGTCATCAGTTGGAGACCTGATGGAGATTGGTTCCATGTGATGGTAACTAAGACTGTTTATATTAAGTCCTGTTTAAAAAGGCTTTAAAATTCATGAATAATTGCATTTTTCAAAGGGCGGTACCATCTACATCCTTATTTTTACCTCACACACTTCTTTTGCTTTTTGGATGTTGGATTGAATGAATTGAAAACGATCCATGGACAACTTAACGAGCGTGTGTGAGAGGTAAAAATGAGTGTAAATAACACTACCCTTTCCATAAGGTGAATATAATGGACCGGGACTTTCTTGTTCAAAAATACAAAAAAAATCAAAATCCAATAGTTAAAAACATGCGGAGCACCGGATATTCTTGAACACCCAAGGATTTTCTATGATGGACCTACTAAAACTCTCACGTGTTCTAGCTACATGTTTTCATGATTTTGCAGTGCTTTTATTTTGTTGGGCATCTCAGATTATTGGCCCTTTTCTTTCCTTCACCGAGAAAGTGAAAAGGAAATTATCTTTAATTCAATTATTTTCTCTCAGACGTGTTTTTCCCTTTGATTGATTACAAGGATAAGGCCTTTACCTTTCTTTTTCTCTTTTGCTTGTTTTTAAAGAAAAAGAAAAGAACAAAAGCAAAGATATAGGGTGGTTGAAATTGGTACCACACCAAACGGTCGCATGGTGAAGCCACCAAGATTTGATCTTGGGTAGTTAATGCGTCTAGTAATGGTTTCGCACTCGCAATTTCCTTTTCTCGTCCAAATGAGGTGTTACATAGATATATAACGGTAACAAATGACGTACTATCTACTCCAATCGAGATGTCAAAATTGACATGGAAAAGAAAGCTGACATGGACAAAGAGATGTTAAATTTGAAGCTGCCTTCAAATTTTATTTTGTGCCATTTCCAAAGACATTCCATTTGTCTTACCTTAAATGCTAGCATATTTAAGTATAATTTTAAATCAACAACAACCAAACTTTTATTATTTTTGTTTAAAAAACATAAATGAAGCAATAAGTTTTGGCATACTGGTGGAAGGAAAATATTGACAATATGTCAAATTACCAAGTCAGCCATCAAATTTAAATTTAATGTTTCAAATTCAACCATTCCTTTGGAGATGCTCTTGTGCGCTTTTTTTTTTAGTTTTTGAATTGAATAATCCAAGGTGAAATAATGAATCGCTAAAAATAAAATTAGTTGTCACACAACACAACAATAATGAATCCAAGGTGAATAATCCAAGGTGAAATAATTTTGTCACACAACACAACAATGGATGTTATAATGTGATAGCCGAGTGACTCGAGTCAAATTTCATGATTGTAAGTTCATTTCATGTTGGACATGGTCATAATCGGGGTCATATGAAAAAAGTTTGTAACTTAATTAGTTAAAATATTATTCAACATGCACCTGAGGTTCAATGTTCCACTCTTTCTCCTTGTATGAAAAGTAATTCATGGTAGAGTGACCTCGTCATAATACATAAGTGTTGTATCACACTTCTCCACATAATATCACACTTGGTTTGAAATATCACGATGACGGTGACGGAAGTATCCAAAGAAGTGCAAGCCAGTCTTCCTCTAGAGAGCATTTTGTCGTGCTTATTAAAAATACTGATTCAAAAATTTTGAACCGCAACTCAATCCTTAGCCTCACTGACGTGATGAAGATGGAAGGAAGGACCCACAACCCCCAAATATACCATTTTTCAAGCCCCTTTTTTACACCGTCAGGACCACACCACGGCCGGTCCAGGCTCAATGCGGGCAGAACGACTGTCAGGGACCCAAAATAATTTGGGATATTAAAATTATTAAAGTAGTATATTTACACATGTTTTTATAAAAGTATAAATTTATAACATTTGGTTTAATGTCAAAGAAATTTAACTAGAACTGGTGGTTTTTTTGTTTGAAATTAATGAGGAGTTCTTGGGTTCAAAACACCATGTGTGTTCTTATTTGCTTTTCAACTTTTACAAATTTTTGTTTGGTTGTTAATTTATTTTTAATTAGTAGCTAGTAGCTATGTGGGTTGTTATTTTTAAATATTTGTTCCAATTGAAGTCTAATCTTCAACAAAGAGTAATGCGTTGACTAAATTTTTAGACCAAATTTGCAAATCATATGATGTGTCATCAAAAAGTTTAATTTAGTACCCATTTATTACTTTTACATATCAATTAAAGACTAAAAAATATCATTATTTTTTTAGTCCCATATTGATAAGGTTAGTAAATAAGAAAAAACATCTCACGATTCATACAAAAACACTTTAAAAGTTTTGATGGAAAACAAAACTCATATCTATCTACTTGTAAACCCGGAGTTTTTTTGTTTCATTCTCACGATACAAAATAAATTAGTTTTTCTATGTTTCCAAATTATTAAGTTTGAAGTTCTTTTCTAAATATAATTTTATCCATGTCTTATGTGTGAAAACAAATAATTTTCTTATATAAAATGATAGCACATGTTATGGCGCTGCCCTGAACCTCAAAAATCTCTTGACCAGCCCTGGACCACATTATTCTACCCACCCCCGCACCCCCACTTCCCA
>JADOBS010302209.1:0-13549 GCA_015708375.1 Cydonia oblonga
TTGTTTGCTTCCCTGTCTCTGTCCATTTACATACTTACCAACACCAGTGACCGGAACAATCTAGTGAAGGTCACAAACTCAATACTTTCTGTTGTGCCAAAGTCCTCGCCGATTTTGTGCATCAACACTTTTTATTATTACTGTTGTTTCTAACAATGTATTTCCGTTGCCTTCCCTAACACATTCTCATTCCCAGTCCATTTCATTAAATTGCTACATCATGGTTCGGATCCTTGCTTCCCCCCTACCATGGAATTTGCATAACTTCTTTGCAAGATCAACTTGTAACTTGCATATGTGATTGGTTTTGATTAAAATGACTGATTTCTGTACATGATGTTGCCTTTCTATTGATTAAAGTCTTATTATTTGTTACCTCTCCTGTAACTCGAACTTAATATTTTTCTTTAAAACTAAAATATCGCCACTTTATACCTGAAACTCAATGTTCACTTTATTTTGACAGGATTTCGTCAATTCCCGTTACATATTTGTTAAGTTGCTTAAGGTGGCACAAGTCTAATGCTGACTTATGATACCATCCAATAAAAAAAAGCTACCTGTCATACTAAAAAGGAAAAGTATAAACACCACATTAAACCCAGAAGTCTTTCAGCGCCACCGATCCTCACCGTCGAAAGTCAAGAACATAACAAAGGACAACACCAACTTTCTCAAGTTTTTTTATTACCAAAGATGAAATTTTTAGTTTTTCGAACTTTTTTAGGGTGGGTCTGTACCCTGTAATGTTTTCTATTTTATATGAAGAAAGTGTTAGCACCTTAAAGGAAATACTAAACTCGGAAACAAAGAGAGTAGGGGAGAGGGAGAGAGGGAGAGAGAGAGAGAGAGAAGGCAGGGATGAGAAAGGAAGAAGGGTTCATCGAAAAGGATGAGGTCTGAATCATGAAACAAACATGATTACATATCTTGTTTTTGTCTATTTATTTGCCTTTAATTTATTCAAACTTACTGATATTAAAACAAGAACGAAAGTAAGAGGACAACAAACAGATGCGGCGTTGACGGGGAGCGAAATGTGAAATGGCACAAAGTCCTCAAAAAATTTTGGTATCTTAGATTTATATGTAATAATGTTATATATAAAAAAAAATTATTAACACTTTAAAATCTTATAGTGCACTTTTATAAGTGTTAATTTTTTTTCTTTTCTAAATATAAAAATTTAGAGTGCACAATGAGATATAATTAGGAGTGCCAATAACAACACCTTAAAAAAAACGATTTTGTTTTCAATTTTATTATATAATAATGCTATATATTCAAGTGAAACTTTAAAGTTAAAGTTTTCGAAGTTTTTTTTCTTTATTTGATTGCTTAAGATTGAACTGTTTTTTATTATTTAGTGAAAGTTATGTTTGTAACTATTTTTAATGATACTTGTAAACTTACAATCAGTGAGTCCTAAATGTTGTTTTGATTTAAGTTATTATTTTTTAGTACCAATATATTATCCTACTTAAAAAAATATATATCTTAAAAAGGGATCCTTTTATAAATGTCGCACATGGCCTTCGAAATCTCATAAACGACCCTGACAACAAAGGAAGAGCGGAAAAATCAGTTCCTTGCTTTTAAACCGTATCGTGCTAATGTTAAATTGGATTATTCCAATTCCAAAAAAATAAAATGAAACTTGCACGTATGATGGGGCCGGGCAGTATACAAGTACACTGGACTTGATATTGAGATTGTGGTAATAAATTAGAGGGGAGGAAGGAAAGCAAAAAGGAGTAGAAGTGATATTTATGACATACAGCTACTTATCTGAGAATTCAATGGTTGAAAATGATGTGTAGTAAGTGCCTTAGTTTTGTTTCCTTTCCATGCATGTGGATGTGGTTGCCATTTTTACCGATTGTCATATAATTTCAGCATTGTATCCTTATAATTTTTTAGAGGAAAGACACATGCAATTTTGACCTACAAGTGGTAAGTCATATGTGCTGAAAATTTTCAAGACTAAAACATCCACTCAAATTTTCACAAATCCACCTCGAACTCAAATACAACACTTTCACTCGGTTGAAATTAAATATTAAACACACTACAAAGTCTGAAGGTAGATCGAACTTAAAATCTTTTCTCCTTAGAAACATTCGCTGTGAGATCAAAAGCAAGCTAATTGATGAACTCTATAGTTGTGGCTTGTTTTTTATTTAATTTTTTTTTTCCTGAAGTAGAGTATGATATTCATTAATGTAGGTAAAAATGAATAAGTACCAAGAAGATAGAGCGTTTTATTGGGATCTCGATAAAATCTAACCAATAATTTCAATGAAGAAAAAAGAATTTCAATAGTTTTTTTTTTCTTTTCAAGTAATTAAGGGATTCTAGGAGGAGACTAAATAATGTCTTAAGAGTCCAGTCCTAACCAACCTCTCTTTGCTTGTTATATGATTACATCCAAGTGTTTAAGATGTATTATCAGATTGTAATTGTATAGGGAGAATTATAATCCCTATAGCTATAGGACTCGTGTATGAATTATTATGACTTCCACAAATATTACGAGTCTCAATAATGTTATTTCAAACTTCCAACGGCTAGGTCCATTTTTTGATGCGGTGGACGTTATTATTCTTAATGGTTCATCTTCGTCCTTGAAGACACTGCACAGTGCCTTTCACCCAAAGCCGCCATTTTTTCCGATAATAGCAAAAACGAGCCGTTGGTTTCTGATTGCCGCTTCCGGCAATCGAATTGAAGTAAAAATGGCAATCATGGGGCACTCGAAACAGTACCCTTCACCTAACTTCTTCCATCTCCTCCGATTTCTCCTCCGAATTCTTCTACACTTCGTCCAAAAGCCATGGAGCACTCGAAATTCGGCCAAGGGGAACCTGCTGCTCCCTGCACAGAAATTCTTCCGTCTCCTCCGATTTCTCCTCCACTTTGTCCAAAAGCCATGGAGCACTCGAAATTCTGCGGAGGGGAAAGTGCTGCTCCCTGCACAGAATCTGGGGAGAAGATGAAAGGTATCGACTTGGACAATGAACCTGCTGATGCAGAGCACTTCCACCCTGCTCTTGCAACACGAAATCCATCTCCTTTGCGTTCTTTGAGGAAAGGCGATACATTCACTGTCGGGAGTCTAACGTTCAAGGTCACCGAAACTTTCGGACAATGTTGTGTGGTTTCCCCTGAGATCTTTTGCCAGGGGGAACCCGTGAGAAGGGAGGATGGAGCTGCTTACGATGACGTGGATGGTGTTCGAAAGCAGATGGCTCAAATCCGTGAAGTGATTGAGTTGCCCGTAAGTTATTCGGAGCTTTTCACATCAGTCGGTGTGAAAGCTCCGAAAGGAATTATGCTTCCTGGACCCCCGGTTCAGGAAGGGCATTAATAGTCAGAGATCATGGGTATAATGCTCTCGGAACAAGCAATCTGGCTGCTTTGCAAGAAGCAGTGAGTGTTTTTTTGTCTTTCTTTTCTGATTTCTTGTGTTTTATGTTTCATAGCTTCCGTTTATCAATTTATTACTGGCCTACCAGATTGAAATAAGGGTTGGAAAATAGCACATTGTATCTAGTTCTACTTCAGCGATTACACTTTACCCTTGGTCAAGACTTAGGGTTGGAAAATCAGCAATTGCAACATTCATACTACAAATACATTATTAGATTTAACCAATTGTTATTTCCTTCCATGTATGATGGCAAATTATTACTTTACATTTTCTGTTTTTCTTCTTCCTATTGCTGTGAACCTTTAAACTTTTCTTGATGGTTGGGAGGGTAAAATATGCATCTGATGGAACTTGACAATGTTATTTCTTTAGGTTATGCAGGCATATGGGATGATTAGTCCTTTTATAAGAGAACTGGGTGGTGAGGGTGGTGGGGAGAGTAGCATTAATGCTAGTGGCAACGGTGGTGGGTACGACGAGATTAGAAGTGATGATGGCGGTGATGTTAATGCTAGTGGTAGTGGTGGTGGGGACGACGAGATTAGTAGTGAGGATGTCAGCGATGAACAGAGTGCTGATGAAGATGTACCAGAGCCACCTACTATTTCTACTAGGTTTGTCCGCACTTATATCAAACCCTCAATACTATGTTCAAACACCTAACATATCTAAGTTTTTTTTTTTTTTTCTTTAAATTTGTTTTGTTTAGATCTACATGGGGTAGAGTCGCCCGATGGGGCATTGGTGTGTCAATCCCGCTAATAGCGGGGAGCGCCACTATAGTGTCTACGAGGTCAAGGGGCATCACTTTTGATGTGTTCACTTTCTTTACGAACGGATTATCCTTTTTAATGTTGCTGCTCGCTACAATCATTTTGAGGTTAGTATTTCAGACATTTGCTTTTCTGAAGTCAATGTGAATTAGTTTGTTTATTAACACAACGTTAAATTTCATGCTGCAGGAAACCATTTCCTACATTGACACCTTCCTTGCTCATACGCATAATGGGTCTTCATGTATTCGAGTAAGTAATTACATAGGGAAAAACAGATATAGTTTTTTTTCAGTACAGGTTTAGCTTTATAATAACTATAGTATAACTGTTTTCCATTTCGTAAACAGGCCTTTATCCCAGATTTGGTTGTCTTTTGGTGCCCAATTCTTGCCAGCCCAATTTAGTATTTGCTTGCAATCGGTTGTCCCCACATTGACATACTTGATCTCATTAATCTTCAGGTGCTCTTCAACCTTGCTCAAGTTAAATAACACTGCATTAGAAGCTAACTTATTATTTACTATTGTGATAACAGGATACAGTCGATCTCTATTCGCAAGAAGAGCGACCAAGCAAAACTGGGTCATAATGATCGTGATTGGGCTTTGCATTTTTCGTTGGGGAGAATATCGATCAACCTTTAAGGAGGAGGCTCAAGCTAAGGAGGATCGTTTGTGGTGGAGGCTCAATCTGCAGAGGAGGTTCAAGCTATGGAGGAGGTTCGAGCTGTGGAGGAGGTTCGAGCTGATGAGGTAGTTACAGTTACAGTTATTATTTCTTTTATTTTTATATTTTTATATTTTTTTAATCTAATTATTTGTTGTTGTTGTTTGTTCATACAGGAGGAACCTTATGCACGTGCAGAAGGAGGAGCATTCTGTATGAATTGCTCACCTCCACCATGACTAGAAAACTGCTAAAGCCGCCACAGAACCCACAGCCCAAGCAGCATGCCACGTCCCAAGAAGACGAATTTCTTGACAACCTATCTTTAAAGATGTCATTTGCATGTCTGGATTCAGCAGCTACTCAAGGACTTGCACATTTTAAGCTCTGATGCTCCTTTACTTCACTGTGATAACATTTCTGACATGGCATCAGCAACCAATCATGTATTGCACTCCAAGGCCAAGCATATTGAAATTGGTTGTCATTTTGTGTGTGAAAGATTTCAAAAAGACACTCATTTGTTGCAGTTTGAAGCTTTTGTAGATCAGTATGCTGACATTTTCACAAAAGGATTGTGTTCTCTTTAGTTTAGTGTTCACTGTCAAGTGCAAAGAGTGGCAATGTGTCATTGTATCATTGGGAGCGTGTTGAGTTAGTGTCAAAAGACTTTGTAATCATTATCCAATTATTGAATGAAAGAAGCAGTTATACAGTTTCTTCTGTCTTCGATTCTTCTGATTTTTTCGGCTTCTCTCTTACATTTCCTCGGATTACATTTCACTGTTGGCATGACATTGAGTGTGCTGGTTGTAAAGGTCATTTTCCTGAGCCTACCCATGATCCTGTTATCCAGGTTCTGTTCTGGTCACTCTTGGTGTCTTAAACAAAGCCTTAGGTCACCAACTAACCTTGTTACTTTGCATGGAGAAAATCGGCCATTTATTCGTATGTTGAATTGTTCTGCTATAGTTGGTGTTGGTGTTATGTCTTTTGATACAGGAAGACAATTATTGCTGGTGGCTTGGAGAATAAGATAATTGAGCATACATACTCTCTCTTTTGCTCTGCTATAGTTGGTCTTGATGTTCAATAGCTCTGCTGTATTTGTTTTTGTTTTCTGTAGTTACCATGTGTGGTTGTATGCCACAGGGGAAAGGAAAGAAGCATACATATTTGAGATTAGCACTGGAGATGAATATTGCAATTGTATGTTTTTAGTACTTGCATCCCTCTCGGTTGTATAAATAGAATATTGTCTTTGCTGGACTGATTTTTCAGTCTTTCAAGCGCAATTCAGATTGCAGATTTATGGGCATGATTTTTGGGAAGATATTAAAAAATTACAAACGATAAACACACATCCTTTTTAGTTCGGGGAGTTTTGATCTAGGTGCTTGACTTTTGAACATGTGCGTCTGAATTTGTTCAACTTTTTTTTATATATTCTTTGGTTCGTTTGTTCTTGTTGAGGTATGCTGTTGTTGTTGTTTCTGCAAATGCAAATTTTGTGCCTTTGTTCAAAATAGTTCAAGATTTTAGCTTTGTAGAGCAAATGGGGTTTTCTCTTTAAGCATGTTGTAATGTATAATGTATTGCTACATCATGTGTTTTTATCAAAGTTCAAGCTTTGCACTGTCACCGTCAGCCTATCTTATGCAGACTTCACCTCTAAGCCTCCAGCAAGAAATATTAGTTGGATTAACTTAAATATCAATGTCAAGAGGCTTTCAAACTATCAGTTTATTGGGAACAGACTGGCGGACTGAACCTTTTGCATATTCTTTTAGCTCCTTTTGCATATTCTTTTAGCTCCTTTCTGTAAGTTGTCAATTGTAACAGATTTAGTTGTCAATTGACGATGCTTTTCATTAATATTGTTGTTTCTCCCAATTTGTAAATTGGCTGAAGTATGCCTGTTTATTGTGTTTTTCTAAGTTTTCGTTGCCCTCCCAACTACATTCTCATTCCCAGTCCATTTCATTGTAGAAGCCGAAACACACCTAAAATATGACCCTTGTGGTGACTCACTGTGTCGCTGCAGTTCCAACATACGCAATCTATAAGCATCGACATAAACCTCCTCAGTCTCTCTCTCTCTGCGCATCTTATCAAAATCAAATCAAGTTTCAACTCGGATTTGTGCGGGTGTGAGTGCTTCAATATGTACAAGCAGCAGGTTCCTTATAGTCAGGCATGGGCTTGGCAGAAGGGCAGAGTTGAGGAGAAAATAGCTCTGATAGAGAAGAATGATCATTGCCCAGACTCACAGTTTATTCTTCAGCATCGTCCTGCGTATACCTTGCGAACTGCTAGTTCAGAACAGTTTCTTAATTTCGGTTTCAAGGACGCACCTTTCTACATTTATCGAACTGAATGCGGCGGGGAGGTTCCATATCATGGTCTGGATCAGGTACTTCAATGGCTGAATTTAACATTTATGTTTTTGGAGATGTTGCCGCTGTAATTTGAACTTGAGGATGTGATCATCAGTGCTCTTGCAAAGACATTCTGTATCAAGGCATCTCGGCTTAAGGGCCTCACTGGTGTTTGGCATGGTATGCCTCTTAAAACAAAGGCATGCTGTGCCTCCTTCCTTTTGTATTATAGCTTATTATCATTGCCACTAACGAGTTTTTGCTCTCATAGCTTCCTTTACAACTAGTGCTTCCTTGTTCCCTAATTTAGTCGTGGTGGAAATAGACATGGCTGTCGACGCTCTCCTTAGAAGTCACAACCTAGCATGAGGTCATATAGATAGCATTCAACTCCTGATGGATGTTCTTAATACCATTGTAACAACTTTTGCCGCAACGGTATTAACAGAAACCGCCGTATGAATGAATACTTAGGCGTACTTAGATTGAAATTGGTAAAGCTCTCAACTTGTAGTGTGTTATGCAAGTTATATAACTACATGAGAAGGTTAAGGTTCGAATCCTTGCTTCCCACGACCATGGAATTTGCACAACTTCTTTGCAAGAACAACTAATTGCATTTGATACTGTGAAGAGCTTTTTACAGAGCCATGCAACTAGTTTCTTACACAGCTGATGCAGAGAAATGATGATGCATTGTATCAAGATCAGTCATAAATCTTTCTATAGCCTATAAATAAAGCCTTGTTAATTGAAGAAATCCTTTGATTGTACTAGAGTGAAGGGTTGTTTTGGTTGGGCCTAGTGCCACCAAATTGTGATGCTTCATAGTTTTAGGGTCAAACTAGCAAAAAGATTGCCCGCGCGTTGCTGCGGGTTTCAAATGTAACCAATTCTTGCAATCAGTAAATATGGTTGAGATGTTGTCAATAGTCAAAAAACATGTTGGCTAGGATAGTCAAATTTTATCAGTTTACTCCAAATGACTTCAACTCCACCAAAAGGTTTGCTTCTAGACTCTTACAAATCACCCAATAGATTTGTTAATTGGCCCTAAACTCTTAGTAACAAAATTAGCCAACTCTAATTAACAATTCATAATCAAACTGCAAAAACAACATAGTGAGTTTCAACTGTGTTCAAACATCTGAATCAACAAATTCAAAGGTCTTGATATGCATTATTACCCAAAAGGCATCCATTACATTTTAATAAAAATTTCCCTAAAGGACTACAATTCACATACAATTTGAAATATATCTAATTCAAACATTGAAGCACTCAAGCAATTCAAATAATGCTTGAAAGATGAAATTCAAACACTAAAATCACTCTGCAACTGATTCACATGAGTCGCATGAGGACCTTACCAACCAAAACTCTACCGCAGCCAAACGCTAGGTCCCTTCCATTAGTTAAGTAGATTTCATGTAGCTGCATTCGCATTGAAATAAGGGAAATAAATCAGTAATCTTAATTTTCTAAAGAACACAAAAATATTTCCCAATTTGCTTTAAACATTCATCGGAAAATACAAGCGTACTTTTGACACGTTTTGGAATATAAGCAAATAAACAATTATAACATGCTACTAAGACGCTAAGAATTAGTTCTCGAAAGTTCAAATGCTTTTTTGTTGTCAAAAGTACATTATTTTTCCATTTTGAGTGTATTTGCACTGTTTTAAACATTCGTGGGATAATACAGGCGTTCTTTTGACATGCTTTGGAACTTAAGCAAATAAACATATATAAAACGATACTAAGACGCTAAGAATGAGTTATTGAAAGTTCAAATGCTTATTTGTAGTCAAAAGTACATTATTTTTCCATTTGGAGTGTATTTGCACTGTTTTAAACATTCGTGGGATAATACAAGAGTACTTTTAACATGCTTTGGAACTTAAATAAATAAACAATTATAAAATGCTACAAAGACGCTAAGAATGAGTTCTCAAAAGTTCAAATGCTTATTTGTTGTCAAAAGTACACAATTTTTCCATTTGTAGTTGCAATCTTTTAAACATTCGTGGGATAATACAAGCGTACTTTTGGCACGCTTTGGAACTTAATCAAATATACACTTACAAAAGTACACTATTTTTCCATTTGGTGTGTATTTGCACTATTTTAAACATTCGTCGGAAAATACAAGCGTACTTTTGACACGCTTTGGAACATAAGCAAATGAACAATTATAACATGCTACTAAGACGCTAAGAATGAGTTCTCGAACGTTCAAATGCTTTTTTATTGTCAAAAGTACACTATTTTTCCATTTGGAGTGTATTTGCACTGTTTTAAACATTCGTGGGATAATACAAGCGTTCTTTTGACACGCTTTGGAACTTAAGCAAAAAAAAATTTATAAAACGCTACTAAGACGCTAAGAATGAGTTCTCGAAAGTTCAAATGCTTATTTGTTGTCAAAAGTACACTATTTTTCCTTTTGGAGTGTAGTTGCAATCTTTTAAACATTCATGGGATAATACAAGCATAATTTTGACACGCTTTGGAACATAAGCAAATAATCAATTATAAAATGCTACTAAGACGCTAAGAATGAGTTCTCGAAAGTTCAAATGCTTATTTGTTGTCAAAAGTACACTATTTTTCCATTTAGAGTGTATTTGCACTGTTTTAAACATTTGTCGGAAAATACAAGCATACTTTTGACACGCTTTGGAACATAAGCAAATAAACAATTATAACATGCTACTAAGACGATAAGAATGCGTTCTCGAAAGTTGAAATGCTTTTTTGTTGTCAAAATACACTATTTTTCAATTTGGAGTGTATTTGCATTGTTTTAAACATTCGTGGGATAATACAAGCATTCTTTTGGCACGCTTTGGAACTTAAGCAAATAAACAATTATAAAATGCTACTAATTATTTCTTGTCAAAAGTACTCTATTTTTTCATTTGGAGTGTAGGTGCAATCTTTTAAACATTCGTGGGATAATACAAGCATTCTTTTGACACGCTACGGAACTTAAGCAAATATACACTTATAAAATGCTACTAAGATGTTAAGAATGAGTTATCGAAAGTTCAAATGCTTATTTGTTTTCAAAAGTACACTATTTTTCCATTTGGAGTGTATTTGCATTGTTTTAAACATTCGTCGGAAAATACAAGCGTACTTTTGACACGCTTTGGACCATAAGCAAATAAACAATTATAACATGCTACTAAGACGCTAAGAAAGAGTTCTCGAAAGTTGAAATGCTTTTTTGTTGTCAAAAGTACACTATTTTTCCATTTTGAGTGTATTTGCACTGTTGTAAACATTCGTGGGATAATACAAGCGTTCTTTTGACATGCTTTGGAACTTAAGCAAATAAACAATTATAAAATGCTACTAAGATGCTAAGAATGGGTTCTCGAAAATTCAAATGCTTATTTCTTATCAAAAGTACACTATTTTTCCATTTGGAATGTAGTTGTAATGTTTTAAACATTTGTGGGATAATACAAGTGTATTTTTGGCACTCAATGGAACTTAAGCAAATAAACACTTATAAAACGCTATTAAGACGTTAAGAACGAGTTCTAAAAAGTTCAAATGCTTATTTGTTGTCAAAAGTACACTATTTTTCCATTTGGAGTTTATTTGCACTGTTTTAAACATTCGTGGGATAATACAAGCGTACTTTTGGCACGTTTTGGAACTTAAGCAAATATAAACTTATAAAATACTACTAAGATGTTAAGAATTAATTCTCGCAAGTTCAAATGTTTATTTGTTCTCAAAAGTACACAATTTTCCCATTTGGAGTGTATTTGCACTGTTTTAAACATTTGTGGGATAATACAAGTGTTCTTTTGACACGTTTTGGAACTTAAGCAAATAAAAAATTATAAAATGCTACTAAGACGCTAAGAATGGGTTCCCGAAATTTCAAATGCTTATTTGTTGTCAAAAGTACACTATTTTTCCATTTGGAGTGTAGTTGCAATCTTTTAAACATTCGTGGGATAATACTCGCGTACTTTTGGCTCGCTTTGGAACTTAACCAAATACACACTTATAAAATACTACTAAGATGTTAAGAATAAGTTCTCGAAAGTTCAAATGCTTATTTGTTTTCAAAAGTATACTATTTTTCCATTTGGAGTGTAGTTGTAATGTTTTAAACTTTCGTGGGATAATACAAGCGTACTTTTAATACGCTATGGAACTTAAGCAAATAAACACTTATAAAACTCTATTAAGACATTAAGAATGAGTTCTCGAAAGTTCAAATGCTTATTTGTTGTCAAAAGTACACTATTTTTCCATTTGGAGTGTAGTTGCAATCTTTTAAACATTCGTGGGATAATACAACTATTCTTTTGACACGCTACGGAACTTAAGCAAATATACATTTATAAAATGCTACTAAGATGTTAAGAATGAGTTCTCGAAAGTTCAAATGCTTATTTGTTTTCAAAAGTACACTATTTTCCCATTTGGAGTGTATTTGCACTGTTTTAAACATTCGTCGGAAAATACAAGCGTACTTTTGACACGCTTTGGAACATAAGCAAATAAACAATTATAACATGCTACTAAGACGCTAAGAATGAGTTCTCGAAAGTTCAAATGTTTTTTTGTTGTCAAAAGTACACTATTTTTTCATTTGAAGTGTATTTGCACTGTTTTAAACATTTGTGGGATAATACAATCGTTCTTTTGACATGCTTTGGAACTTAAGCAAATAAACAATTATAAAATGCTACTAAGACGCTAAAAATGGGTTATCGAAAGTTCAAATGCTAATTTCTTGTCAAAAGTACACTATTTTTCCATTTGGAGTGTAGTTGTAATGTTTTAAACATTCGTGGGATAATACAAGCATACTTTTGACACTCTATGGAACTTAACCAAATAAACACTTATAAAACGCTATTAAGACTTTAAGAACGAGTTCTAAAAAGTTCAAATGCTTATTTGTTTTCAAATGTACATTATTTTTTCATTTGGAGTGTATTTGCACTGTTTTAAACATTCGTGGGATATTACAAGTGTACTTTTGGCACGCTTTGGAACTTAAGCAAATATAAACTTATAAAATACTACTAAGATGTTAAGAATGAGTTCTTGCAAGTTCAAATGTTTATTTGTTCTCAAAAGTACACTATTTTTCCATTTGGAGTGTATTTGCACTGTTTTAAACATTCGTCGGAAAATACAAGCGTTCTTTTGACACGCTTTGGAACTTAAGCAAATAAAAAATTATAAAATGTTACTAAGACGCTAAGAATGGGTTCTCGAAAGTTCAAATGCTTATTTGTTGTCAAAAGTACATTATTTTTCCATTTGGAGTGTAGTTGCAATCTTTTAAACATTCGTGGGATAATACAAGCGTACTTTTGGCTCGCTTTGGAACTTAAGCAAATACACACTTATAAAATACTATTAAGATGTTAAGAATGAGTTCTCGAAAGTTCAAATGCTTTTTTGTTGTCAAAAGTACACTATTTTTCCATTTGGAGTATTTGCACTGTTTTAAACTTTCGTGGGATAATACAAACGTACTTTTAACACGCTATGAAACTTAAGCAAATAAATATTTATAAAACTCTATTAAGGCGTTAAGAATGAGTTCTAAAAAGTTCAAATGCTTATTTGTTTTCAAAAGTACACTATTTTTCCATTTGGAGTGTATTTGCACTGTTTTAAACATTCGTGAGAAAATACAAGCGTACTTTTAACACGCTTTGGAACATAAGCAAATAAACGATTATAAAATGCTACTAAGACGCTAAGAATGAGTTCTCAAAAGTTCAAATGCTTATTTGTTGTCAAAAGTACACTATTTTTCCATTTGGAGTGTATTCGCACTGTTTTAAACCTGCGTGGGATAATACAAGAGTACTTTTGACATGCTTTGGAACTTAAGCAAATAAACAATTATAAAATGCTACTAAGACGCTGAGAATGAGTTATCGAAAGTTCAAATGCTTATTTGTTGTCAAAAGTACACTATTTTTCCATTTGGAATGTAGTTGCAATCTTTTAAACATTCGTGGGATAATACAAGCGTTCTTTTGTTTTCCTTGCACAAAAAATTACCAGCCTTCATGCACGCGCGTTGCGAGGCTTTACCAAAAAACAAAGAACAACAGCTAAGTATTTTGTATTTCCTATGAGCAATCACATGAATTCCAAGTTATTCAATACATTCAGGTAGCGTTTGGTACGTGGAACGGGACGGGACGGAACGGGACGAGCCGTTCCGTCCCACGTTTGGTGTGCCTAAAAACTGTGGAACGGGTTGTCCCATGGGACGAAATTTGGTTGATTTTTCGTTCC
>JADOBS010302210.1:0-13551 GCA_015708375.1 Cydonia oblonga
ACTCAAGCTAACAAAGTCCTTTTTTTTTTCTTTTTTTTTTTTTTTTGCATACATATTTGCCCTAATAAAGCTCCTAGAGTCTCACATCGACCGGGGGCGGAAGCTAGAGACTATCCTCAACTATAAAAGGAGACCATTCTCCTACAACTAATTCCTAATGTCATTATGGTACTTATATTTGTCTTCATAACTCACTAATGAAGTTTATGCTTGAACCTATGTATTGTGTAAATTCTTCACTATTAATGAGAACTTCTCTATCCTCGTGGACCCAACTTAGGGTGAACCACGTACATCTTGTGTTTACTTTTCTATCTCTGTCTCTTTACATATTTTCCTCACGAGGTGACCGGAGTAACCTTGCGAGGGTCACAAGCTTGACACTTTACATGTCTCACTGATTTTGTGCATCAACAAAGTGCAAAATACACCGCTTCCTCCTGTAGGGCAAAATAAAGTTTCAAACTTTGAAGAACAAGAAGAAAGCTAGAGAAATTAAAGGTGAAAAGGGAGAAAAAGAGGGAGAGGGGAGGGAGGCAATGGGACGGAGAAAAAAGGCATAAAAAGGGGAAATTAAGAGGAGGAAGAAGAGAGCGGGATGGAGAAAAATAGAGAGGTCTTGAGAGAAAGAAAGAGGTTTTCAAAAACAGAGAAAGGTAAATTAATAATAAGATATCAATAAATATGGATTAGATAACATAATATGAGAGTTTGTTAATTATCTTACTTCTTAGTTGGACATTGCATCAAAGCTTTGTTAAATCAGTCCAACTTAAGCTGTGAAGTTAATCCAGTTCGAGATAATCCATTAGCCCTTATTAGTAAGCTGCCGATTTCTCCCATAAACTTTCACTTAACTTTCGATTCTCCTCCAAAGCTTTTGCGACTGGAAATTAAGGACTTAAACCAATTCTTTTGGCCAATTTCGGCCATGCTGTTAGTTTTTATTCATTTCATCCAAATTTCTGTTAAATGGAAGTATGTGCACAACATGTGACGGTAGTTCGGTCGTTTTGTTCTTTAAAATAATTGAAAACCTTAGATTTTTAGAATGCCAACATATGCAAATTTGTGTTAATCTATAGTTTTTGTGTCTAAAGTCTAGTTAAGTGACATTTTGTCCTCAAAGAAAAGTCATGTGATGTGTATGCGATAAGAGTTAATGTTAATTTTGATGAAATCTATAAAAAAAACTAACCGTAGGAGATAATTGGCCAAGAAATTTAGTATAAATCTTTGATTTTTCAATTGAAAAATTTAGAAGAAATCGAAAGCTAAATGAAAGCTCATGCGAGAGACGGGCAGTTTCATCTTCTCTTGAAACGGAATGGCACGTGATCCTGTCTCGATTTCCACTCCCCTCCAAAATCAACTTCCACTTCCCCGTACGACTCTCCAGCTGATGAGCATGTCACGTCATCACCATCGCCATCTTTCTTTACCAAATCCAATCCAAATCCAAAATCCAAATCCACATCCAATCCAATCCAAACAGAAGTTCTGTATTATATTCACTTCGTAATGCTACCTGTAATCACGAAGTCCACTTAATCCTGAAGCCCCGATGGATCATCAGCATTCGGACATCAAAACCAACGGCTCTGATTTATCCTCCACCTCCTCCTCCTTCTCCGACCTCCAGTACCAATCTGGCTTCCACAACCACTTCTCCTCCGAAGCTCTCCCCGGAGCTCTCCCCCACGGACAGAGCAGCCCCCTCCTCTGCCCGTACGGCCTATACGCTGAACAAATCTCCGGCACCTCCTTCACCTCCCCTCGCAAGCTCAACCTCCGATCATGGCTCTACCGCGTCAAGCCCTCCGTCACCCACGAGCCCTTCAGGCCGCTCGAGCCGAGCCACAGAAAGCTCGTCTCCGAGTTCACCCAGTCGAACAGCTCCACCACGCCGACTCAGCTCCGGTGGAAGCCCGTCGATGTACCCGAGTCCCCCACCGACTTTGTTGAAGGGTTGTTCACCATCTGTGGCGCCGGGAGCTCGTTCCTCCGCCACGGTTTTGCTATTCACATGTAATTTGTACTCTGTGATTTGCTGAACAAGTATATAGGGTGCTAAAGATTGAATTTTATGCATATTTTGATAATTGAGGGATAATTGTGTAGGTACACTGCCAACAAATCAATGGATAATTGTGCGTTTTGCAACGCGGATGGCGATTTCCTGATCGTTCCCCAGACTGGAAGTAAGTGGTTGATTTATTATATTTGATCACTTGCAACTCTATTAATTGGTTTCACCATTGGGTGCTTAGATTTTCTAGGCAATGATCAGTTTTTCATTATGTGGTCAATATTTGATTGCTATGTCATCGATATTTAATTACAGGGAGTTTTAACGAAGCACTCCTGCTTTTGAACTTTTCGTTAGTTTTCGTTTAATTTTGAATGGGGTTGGTTTTTGATTTTGATCAGTTCAGCAATTGGGATTTGATTTCAGATCATTTTAGCCAACTTCCCAAGTTTATTAGGTGTAAATTCTATTTGAATGCTGAAGTATCTAAGGGTCGTCATTCTTTGATTGAATTTGGTTTGTGTGGTGAACAAAGGCATCTTGTGATACTCTATTGTCTATTCTGGTTGTGTAGAGCTCTGGATCACTACCGAATGCGGAAAGTTGCAAGTTTCTCCTGGTGAAATTGCTGTATTACCTCAAGGATTTCGTTTTGCGGTTGATCTGCCTGATGGCCCTTCGCGTGGTTATGTGGCGGAGGTTTTTGGCACCCATTTTCAACTCCCTGATCTTGGACCAATTGGTAGGTAAATTCGTGTCCTAATGCCCCTTTTCGGTTTTCACTTTTTAGCAGTGACAAAATCAGGTGTAGAATGATTTCTATTCTCGAATCTCAATCCAATAGAATGTTTGTTATTATATTGAGTGTTTTCATTATAAGTAGGCTGTGAGAATGTAATTTTGATTACATGTAGGAGCTAATGGTCTCGCTGCTCCAAGGGATTTTCTTGTTCCCACTGCGTGGTTCGAAGACAGTTCCCGACCCGGCTTTATCATTATACAGAAATTTGGAGGTGAACTCTTTACTGCAAAGCAAGATTTCTCTCCCTTCAATGTAGTTGCTTGGCATGGCAATTATGCTCCATATAAGGTGAGTTATATTGTTGTTGCTACCTTCCTACTCATATGTTAAAGAGTCGTTGCCCTTTTTTATCCCTTTTTTTTATTATCATTGTTTGACTGTGTTCAGTTTAGATCACACAGAGGAATGATTAATCTAAACTTATTTGTCGATATGATTATGGTACATGTACTCTCACCTTCCTGAGACCCGATTTGTAAAAAAAAAACCTTATTTTCTTGCAGTATGATCTGACTACGTTCTGCCCCTTTAACACTGTTTTATTTGATCACGGTGATCCATCAGTGAATACAGGTACATAGAAAATGGCGTTTACGTTTTCCCCCATGTATTTTTCATGAGTAAAAATATGTGTCACGTATCATGACTGAGCTTATACCATTGTGATGCAGTTTTGACAGCACCAACTGATAAACCTGGTGTTGCATTACTTGATTTCGTCATTTTCCCTCCGCGATGGTTGGTTGCTGAGCATACATTCCGACCTCCATACTATCATCGTAATTGTATGAGTGAGTTTATGGGTCTCATCTACGGTGGATATGAGGTAATACCATGAACATGTTTACTACTAGGTATCTAAATGTAAACTTTGAGGGTTTGAAAGATCTCTACTACCTTCTGCTTTGAAACTGAATTTAGGGCAGAAAAGAAACCCTCCTAGTATTGCTATAAATGCATGGAGAAAGCAGCTGCGTTGTATATTAAAAATGTTATTTAGATACTATGAGATGAAATAAATGTGTTGTGGTGACACTAGACGGGTAGTCTTCTTTTTGTTGTAAGGTTTGAGGGTCATCTGTATGTTAGACTCAGCATGGAAGAATGAATACGTATTCTTGTTTTCAGGCAAAAGCCGATGGTTTTCTTCCTGGTGGTGCAAGCCTTCATAGCTGCATGACTCCCCATGGTCCTGATACCAAAACATATGAGGTAAACTTTTTTTTAAAAACAGAATAATAAATAAAAGATGCTATTTCTTCTCCCATTTCAATTTTAGCACAGAGCTTTGTTCTTTTGTCCTTACTCCATAGATTGAATCCTGTGGAGATGTCAGTAGAGCCATTCTCCTAGGGATGAGAAATTACGGGTGGTGCAACTTATATTCTTGTGGTGGTTACAGAGGAAAACAAACTACATGTTCACACCTTTTTTTCTAGTAGTATGGAAAGAACTGCTTGATGTTCGCTGAAATAATTCTTTGTAGGGTGAATTCACCGAGCTGATGTGGTTGACTGGGATTTCAATTTTCATTTCCTTTGTGCTAATTGACTGGATTTCGGTTTTCACTTGTTAGTCATACAATAACTGTAACTTGTAAGTGCTCAATGATCAGTCCTTGCTTAACACCGACTCTGTTGGACTCACAGGCTACCATTGCGCGTGGAAACGAGGCAGGACCATTCAGAATCACCGATACTTTGGCTTTTATGTTTGAATCGTGTTTAATCCCCAGAGTATGCACATGGGCTCTCGAGTCTCCAGTCATCGATCATGATTATTACCAGTGCTGGACTGGACTGAAATCACATTTCACGCGTGGAAGGGTGAATGCTGAAGACGGAGATGTCCAGAATGGGAAGAAAGAGGATTAAAGTGAATCGAAACTATAGTTTGTATAAAGACTGTAAGCAAATACAACCCTACTGGGTACATAGTACAACAATAATGCAAGTGTAAAGTGTACCAAATATGCTTATTTGTATCCACTTCTGTATTAAAGCACTCTGCAATGAATAAGTCCTTTACTTTGGAGCGTCTGTCAAGTTTAAGAGAGTTTTGCAACATCCTCATAAATTGACACGAGCTCAGGGACAGAGCTAGAAATTTCTTCTAGGGGCAATCGAAAACAACTAAGAAAACCTTATTTTTGTATGGTTATATGCAATATGATATTAAGGATCAAATGACGATGTATCACAATTCCAATGCTACAAAAATTTCAATATAGCAGTGGAAAGTGGCAAAGTGATGAGAAAAATATAAGTACATGATAGGTGGGAGGGTTTTTTCGACTTGAATGATAGAACAAGAGCACTATTGGTCATATAATATTTGATATGTAGTATAAGTAGAATGAATGTATGTTGGATATTAAATACATATATTTTCTTCAAAAATAACCCATGTATATTATATAATTGTAGTCTATAATTAAACAAACGAATTACATGAGTGGGGGCATCTGCCCCCAATGAGCCTTCATTGGCTCCGTCCATGCACGAGCTGGTGTTTAAATTTTAAAGATCAACAAAATCGCTTGTTTGCCGCTCGAACGGCGTTGTAGGTAAAACGTGACCGTTCGAACAGCTTAGAGACACTAGTCTTTGACTGTTCGAATGAGTACTTGTATTTTAAAATGGATCGGAGATCGGTGGCAAAGAGATTTCTTCACAGCTTAAGTTTTTTGGGCTAGTCCTAGTCGTAATCAAATAATCGACCAGTTTAGTTAGTGTCAAGTCGTATGTACCACAAACTAAGCAAAGTCAAATTAAGATCTATCTTCGCCTCGAACTTGAAACGATGTTACTCGAAATAATGCATTATTGGTCAATTGTCAATCTTAAATTCCAAAAGGTTTTTTTTTTCCTTTGATACAAGAGATGCTACACCGAATTAGTCATTTAAAGCAACAAGAAGGGAGTTTAAACTTTATGTACATACAATGGAAAACACATTGCTCTAACCGAACAGAATTTAATTATATACTTTTATATTTTTCTTCCAAAAAAATCAAATAACATAAACAAATGGCATAACATGTTATTAGTCCAAAGGGGAAAGAAAAGCGCAGAAAAATAATACAACAATTAGACTTCAGACGTGACCACTCCTCCCCGGACCAATTCTTCTTCAATGTTACAGATCCCTTCTCCCCGCCGAGGAAAAAAAATCCCCACCATTCTTCCAAAAATTAATCAAAAGTTAAAAAGAACAAAGAAATCTGAAAATAATAATCTGAAAAAAAAAAAGAAAGAAAAAACAAAGCCAAGTGGCCAACCTTCCCAACAAAAACAACTGATTACTGAAAATAAAAAAAAAATTGTTTTCAGCACCCAATCCAAGCAGTCCACGTGTCCATGTTATAGCCTCCAATCTCACAACATTGTCACGGGTCCCACATGGAAAGCATACAAGTGGAAACACTACACGTGAATGTAAGGCCAAAGTTTCATATATGCATCTGCATGCTGCATTATGTTAATTATATTATCAAATCTTCAATTTCAATTGAGAATTTGCTGCTCATTGTGATTCGTACAGACCGTGATGTCTGGGTTTGATTGCTGCTGCTGTTGTTGCTGTTGCTTTCGATGCTGCTGTGCGTTTTGGTTTCCTTGATTACCCATGTTCTTTAGGGTTTGGTGGTGATAGACCTGCATTAACCTCTCTATTTCCTTCTTTAGTGCTTCTTGATGAGCTGAAAAAAAAATCAAGATCGAAATAAAAATTAGAATAAATTATTGGGATTTGGGTAAAATTCATGTTATATTTGGTTGTGTTTCCATATAACGATACAAAATTTAAAATTTTATAATAAAGTTGTCAAAATTTTGAGAGAGATACTAAGAATTTGATACAGAAGAGAGAACTCACTGATCTAGTTAACTTAGCTAAGTTAAGTGTGCAATAAATTTTGAGGTTAACATATTTTTACCCTTACCCATGTTGAAAAACAACTAATAACGTACAATTAGGTTAATAATAATAATGCATAGAATATTGAATAGAAACACAAATATGCTTCCCACTTTTTGTTTGAAGGGATTAAAAGGTCTAAATCAATACTTTTTCCAATTAAGGTAGTTGGACAGTAATAGGAAAGAAAGGACTTTTGCTGATATTCCTGTGAATTTGTTCTCAAGTGGGGAGAAAAAGTACCATAAGGTGAAGATTGAGATAAAGGGTTCATGCATGCATTATCTTCACAACACTAATTAAACAATAATTAATCATGGTTTATTTTAAACTCATATCTTAATTACCATCTTTGAAAAGCTTGTCCTGAGCCAAAGCAGCAATCCGTTGCTTGAGAGCACTATTATCAACGTTTAGAATCAACCTCTGGTGGTCTAGAAATGCAACCCTTGGTGACAGTGCCGATACCTCCGACTTAATCACAACACAAACAAGTTTAATTAATTAAATTATTCACCAAACCAAATTAATTACCAATGATAAGGAATTAAGCGAAGCAAACTAATTGATCTTCTTGTATACCTGTAATGTTGTAACGCTGCGTTCAAGCTCTGAAATATATTGCAACTTTCTCACTCTCGACCTCTGTGCTGATTGCCGGTTTGCCAAAATCCTACAATCACAACCCAAAGTTGTTTTTAATTAATAAGCTATATATGTAGTTATAAATTAAGAGTGATACTATCCACACACCCCTTTTTATCTTTTCATAACTTTTTGCTAATTTTGTTTTGTTTTGTTTTTTATCATCTTCAATTCATTCGATCTAACGGTTGAAAAATTGAGAGGTGTGAGGAAGGTAAAAATGATGTGTAGATAGCACCAAACATAAATTAACGACAATTTGGCAGCAACCAATTTTGCAGATCTTATTTTTTACGTGACAGATCTGGTTTAATTGTCCAAACCATGCATGCAAAATTGTTAATCAAATACATTGTTGTGAAGTTACCTTTTGACCCTCTTGGGGTCAGCCGGGGAGGTTGGCGGTGGCGGGTGAGATTGAGCATTAGCGTCAGCCTCGCACGACGAGCTTTCAACCTCTCCGGGCTCGGTTTTCAGCTGCTGCTGGTCCAGATGAACCATCAATGGCTTCTTGTTATTATTATTGTCATTGTTAATATTGTTTTCGTCGTTATTGCTGTTCTGGTCGGACGGCGTGGACGGGCTGGAAGACGAGACGGTAGGCGGCATGGTCACCGACATGTCGTCGGAGAACATGGACATGAGCTGCTCGTCGTCTAGCCTGTCGAAGCCGAGGTTGTTGGTCGATCCGTGATGATGCATCATGGTGGCGGTGGGGTTCCTGCATTCCTCGTCAAGTATCAGCGGGGACTCTAAGAAGGCAATGGAGTCGCTCGCCGACCTCCGGTGCGCCCCTCGCCTGGCGGAGGAGAAATCGAGGAACTCGTCGATCCAATTGTATGACGAGGATTGTTGTTGTTGTTGGTTCGGTTGGTTGGAAGAGGGTTGGACGGCGGCTGCAGAAGTGGTTGTGGTGGTGGTGGGGATGAAATTGGCCATGGCGGGTAGCCTTTGGTGAGGGAAGGATGGCCAATTCTGTGTCATGCTTGGTATTTTAGGAGGTAATTGTGCCATTCTCTCGATGTGACCTCCCCAACCAAATATAGGGTACCCTAAAATATGTGTGTTATTAGAGAGAGAAACCCAAAACCCAAAACCAAAAGCCAGAAACCAAATCCCAAGAAAAAAAATACAAAAAAGAAAGAAAAGGGAAACACCACCAACAACCAACCCAACAAACAATTTACAACTGCAACGATCCCTTAATTTTTAGGGCAGTCCTAAAAAACGAGTAAAGAGAGATATTAAAGGGAAGTGAGCAGGGCAGCAGGATTACATGGGCAGTTGCAGGAAGAGCAGGAATCCGAATGCAACATGCAGCTAGCAAAATGATCATATACATAAATGAATGAGTGGCATTTTCTTTGGATTTTTGGGGACATTTTTTTAAGGCCCTGAGGTTTTGGAGAGGGATGGAGGTGGGTCACATGGGGGTGAGGATATTAGCGACAGCTAGCAACAGCTGGGGAATGGGGAAGGAAGAAGGTGAGGAGGATTGGGGTGGGACTCCCTCCAAAAGGGTTTCGATTCACTACTGGAAAAAGTCTCTCACCACTGCGTTCTCTGCATAGTTTATTAACTGAAGGGAATCAGCCCCCCACCCCACGTGCCGATATGACACCTCTTCCGGCCTTTTCTCCCTCTCCAGTCTCCACCCCATTACATTATAGATGAATGGCTATTATAACTGTATATACTATATCTTTATCCTATAATTTAATGAATTGAAGCACTGGATATATAGTGTGTATGTACATATATCGCTTCTGTATTACACTATGTATATACAAAAGATGATTCATATGTTTACAAGTTTGAAGTTACTCGTAGTTGTAGAGCATTATTGAGCATTTTTTATCCTTTGGATACAATAATGATGCAAAAATCTATGGGACATATGGCCCATTTTTGTTAGTTATCTTGGGGACGAATTTTGATTGCAATCGATTTGTGGGATCTAATGGTGCGTTTACTTGTAAGAATTTTGGTACAGTATGTCGGCTAAGCTAGACCTGGCATTTTTAACCCGATCCGATCCGTTGAAATTAGTTTTCGGGTGGGTGATGAACGGATTGCGGGTCAACACTCGTTAACCACCCGTTAAATAACGGGTCATTTTGGGTGAATCCGCGAAACCCGTTAATCATCCGTTTCACCCATTTATTGAGGACTTTTGTGTAATTTCAATACTGTTAATAGAAAACCCTCAGAAGTCAGACCTCAGTGAGTCAGTCCATCTCCACTCTCGCGCACGCCGTGCTCCTTCCCTTCTAGCTCCGGACCTCCGGTTATCTCCCTCATCATCTTCTTGCAACTTCTCTTTTGTCCCTCTTCAAGATTGCTCCTGGTAATCCTCTCTCCTCTCTCTCTCTCTCTAGGATTGCTCCTGGAATGAAATTAAGGGTTTGATGCTTGGAATGAATTTAGGGTTGGAATTGTTTGCAAAATTGTGGGTTTTGGGTTGTTTTCTGAAATGGGGTTGTGTGAAATTGGACTACTGGGATTTGGTAGATGGTTGCAATGTAGTTTAGAAAGATTAGTTCTTTTGATTTTAGGGAATTCTGGGTCCATTTCGATTTCTAATTTGGATTGCATTAAGTCATAGTAGTCATTGCTTTCGGTTTCTTTTAACTAGATGAGTTCTCGGGTTTTTTTTTTTAATTTTATTTATTTTTTATCTTCTCTCACAGCAGATGATACCCATCTCTTTTTTGTGGGTGTGTTGCAGATTTTTGGGTATTCGATATGCAAATTCTTCCTTGAAGGAGCGACGTAATTGGGCGGTACATCTTGGTGATGTTGAATACGGCATAAGATGTTAGACTGTTAGTTAATTAGTTGATTTGGAAAACCCATATGGAGTTTTATTAATTAGTTGATTTGGAAGATTTTTGTGTGTTCGATTGCCCCACGGCGTATAGCTATGCTTCACATTTTGTCAAACCCTTATGGAGTTTTATTAATTAGTTGATTTGGAAGACCATAGTTTGATACATACATATATATATATATACATATATATATATATACATACATACATACATACATATATATATATATATATATATATATATATAAGATGTTAGACTGTTAGTTTATGTTTGTAATTTTGGGTAAAAGATGTGTAATTTGTATTGGAATGCAAAATGTAAAACAAAAAAATAAAAAAATTGTTAACGGTGAAACAGGTAAAATGGGTGACTTATTAGGCTTAATGAGTTAGGTTCGGATGATCCGTTACCTTAACGGGTTGGGTTCAGATGACCTGTTAAATTAACGGATCGAATTAAACTCGATCCAAACTTAATAAACCTGACCTGTTTACAGATCTAAACTAAACCAAAGACTATATTAATATTGTGATCCAAATATTTTTTGATTTATTTTTAATTCACTCTCTGTCCCCTCTCTTTACTTTTTCTTTTCTTTTCTCTTCTTTTTCTTTCCTTTTTTTTTTTTATCTTTTTTTTCACACCATCCAGAATTGCCCTCTCCTCACTGCCCGACAAAAGCTCCCCCTCTCACAAGTCACAACCAAGAAAAACGAACGAATCAAACAATCAACAGTTGTAGGTTAACTTCTTGTTAGTAGCAGAAAGCTTCTGGAGACACTGGAACGACTGCGCGATTTGGTTTCAGAGAGATAGAACCCATGCCGCTATTTGTCTTCTGGAGGCATTGGAATGACTCAGCGCCTTCTGCCCTAGTTTTCTCTGGAACCTTCAGCTCTCCCTGCTTACTGATGTGCGTTTTGGTTTCAGACGCATAACAATTTTGTATTTTTTTTTTCCAATTTTTGGGGTTTTTTTTTTTTATAATTTTTTTTATGTGTCTACTATAGAACGACAGCGCCATATGGTTTTGAAAATGGCTGTGAGAAGCGAAGAGCAGAGATGGTCTTAGCAGTCCACTCGATTTCAAGGGAGGTCTCACTAAGACCGTTCAGCGAGGCGTTTAGTCAAGGTGAGTCCCTCCAAGTCTCATTAAAGTTAGCCTCTGCAGATAACAAACATGAGACGATACTAACACTTAGTCCAGTCCAATGAATGAGTGAGGACAAATAAACACACCATAATAGTAATGGGGAATAATTTATGTACTCTCTTTTTTCCTGCACTATTTTCTTATAAGTATCTACCTCGACTTGCATCTTGTAGAAACTTTTCAGTATGATCGTAAACCGTCTCAAGGTATGATTATAATAAGGACAATCAAATTGTGTGATCAATCTAACGATATTATAACACGTGATATTAGTTAAAATATTCTTTAAAGTATAAATTGCCGCTTATTTTTACTATGTATAACACATGTATTAGTAACATTACGAGCGAGTGTTACCCAATACTGACATGTGGTCTGATCATAATATTGTCATATGATGTGACTATTACACCGTTAATCAAGTAGTGTGGCTCAACCAATGTTGCAACACATTATATTTATTGATAATAAATTATAAAGTATTATTTCATCATTCATCTATGCTATGACGTTTGAATTAATAACACTTAGTAACTTTATTTTAATAGTAAAAAAGGATGGAAAATGATGGAAGAGGATCATCTCCAGATCCTAGGATTCCCACATCTTAACCATTTATCGTACATTGTACGGTCAATTTTCGTTAGATACTATTTGTGTTTAATTTTAAATAAAAAAAAGTCAAATGATTTCTGACAGCACGATACACGATGAATGACTAAGATGTGAAGATCCCTAAGATCCCCAAAAAACGAATCCAAATGGGAACCAATTCTAAAAATGACCACTATTGTATGATCAAATGGCTATAACAATTCATAAATTGTCGTGTTTTTTTAAGTATGTATATACAAGCAGTTTTGGGTGTGGAACTAATTACATAGGAGAAAGTCCTATTTGGGTAATATAAAAGATATAGTGGAAGGATGTAGGAATTTATAGAGGATGAGCTGTGAAAGGAAGGGAGAGCTTGTTAGAATCATGTCCTCCTCCTCCCATGTGAATTGCTAGTAAGAGCCCACCTTTGTTTGCTTTGTCCCCAAATAAACCTCACATGGGAGGGTTTGAGAGACCCCTTTTGCCTCTTTCTCTCTCTGTCAATGGATGACAAGTTTCTTGGTATCTTCCATTATCTTATGTTGGCCGTCATGTTGTTTTTTAATGGAAGTACGTAGGAGACACTAATAATAATTAGTGGAAAAGTTAGAAAGCATGTTAAGTACTTGATCCAATAATTTGTCACACTGATGCGTATACCCCATCTACATGCATTAATTCATTTTAAATGTATCCACTTGATAATGTATAGAACACATAATCCTAATTCGTTTCACCATTAGTCAATAATCAATTTAGTCAAATATGTCAATGCCGTGAAGTTAGGGTTTACATCCTCTCCAACACACACTAAACCTTTGTTTGAGAGAAATTTTTAGTTGTGACGGGAACACAAGTGGTACACCACATGTTTTAATAGGAGTGGTGAGAAATTTTATTTTTTAAGTTTTTAACTTTTTAGCACACATATCCCACCATTTGTATAGTAACACGTAGTATACCATCCCGTGTACCGGTCACATTAAAAAATCTCTCTTTGTTTGAAAATAAAAGACGCTTTTTAACTTACAAATTTTAGATTAAATCTCGTACACAGTAAATTTGATATTAATGTATCATTGTACAAAAACTTAAAAAACACTAAAAAGGAGACAAAGGATTTAAACCCAAGAAGCACAGGCTTGAAGCATTATGTATTAATCATATATAACGAATATATGTTGATTAGTGGTTTGCATATGCATTTTCTTTACCATTCCCAGCTAAAAGAATTTCCTAATGGAATACAATAATAATCCTCTATCTTTCTTCCTATTTTAATTATATATTTTTTGGATCCCAAAAATGTTGAAGTACCGTAATGGAAGGGGGAGAAAGGGGAAGGACTGTTAGAGCAAGTCCACCCCTAAGGACTTTGTGCCAGCACTCAGTGCATTTATCCACTCAAATGAATAGTAATATACTCCAATGAACAGTAATAGGCCAAAACATCTCCACCCCTAACAAAAATTAGCCTAGTCAATTTTATTAAAATATTATTAATTTTTATTATAAAATAATAATTTAATTTATTAAAATATTATCAATTTTATTAAACCCCATTTAATCCACCGCT
>JADOBS010302211.1:0-13552 GCA_015708375.1 Cydonia oblonga
ACTTTAGAACATATAAATATATATAACATGGCACAAATTGCTTAATTCAATTTAAAAGTATTTTTGAAATTATCAATCATATCTATATCTATATATATATAAGATCCACTCACCTAGAGTCCGCCCTACCATTTTCCTAGCATGTACAGTGAGGCGTCCCGAACGAGCGGCGCCTAGGACAATTTTCAAACCACATCTCAAAATCCTTATCAATAGATCATGTCACTTACGTAAAACACATCCCTAAAGATGTTTTAGAATGATTTGATACCCATTAATCAAAAGTCAACCGTCGATCAAGGATCGACGTTAGGGTCCATAACTCTACATAAGTCGATCCGGAAGATCCGCTCTTCATATTTCTGATCAGAAGCTTCCAAAGATCCACATTATGCTTCTAAAACATTAACCTAAAATTTCATTATGATCCAACGGTTGGATCTCCGCCAATTGCCAACATAAAGTGGCGGTTAACGTTTATTTTAAGAACTTACAAATCCAATTCGGGAAAAATTCGTATGTCGGATTCCTTATCTGTAAGTTTCTATGGTCCTTAAATATTATGTACTATAATGTAATAAAGTTTGGTGACGATCCAACAGTCGGATCGTCGATTGCTATAATATTCAAGTAGCGGACCTTAATAGGACTAGGTTCAAATGACTGAATTTCTTCAATCCGACTTGCCGGAAAATTCAACTATTTCTAAAAATTACCAAAATTTACAGGAATGAAGATCTCAAAAAGAGGAGCAACTTTCATACCTGCCACGAAGTCCAAAAGAGAACGGAAGATAGTCAATTTTGCCCACAAAGCCTGCGGGTGCCTAAAGCTTCCTGGCGTCAATTCGTCGGCTACGGTGGTCCAATGGGGTCGAGGTTGTTTGGTATTTTCTCCTAGGATGATGGGCTACAAAGCCCAAGTGGTGGCATCGGCCATTGCTTTGCCGATTCGCAGAAAAATTGAAAAGGGTGGGCGGAGCACCATTGGTTTTCGTGGGTTTTCATGGCCTCGCACCGCCACATACGGTAGTTAATGAAGGTGTCTCTTACTTGGGTTTTGTAGAAGGGAGTGAGAGCTTCAAGATAGTGGTGGTGGCGTCGAAAAACTCCAACGGAGGTTGCTGGAATCAGCATCGGAATATAGGGGGTCACGGAGGTCAAAATGGGTGATTTTCTGGGTTGTTTTGGACCCTTTTTTTTTTAGTCTTTTTTTCTCCCCCACACCAAATGGCTGATTGGTCCCCTTATACTTACTTAAAATCTGATTAGGCCATTTTCCCACAAGGTTGGGAATTCAAATAATTTATAACTAAACTTTGAATAACCAAAATCAAACGTTCGTAACTATACCGTTATAATTCGGACTCACAAGCGGCTTTCACCTATGCGTTCGTACCAACGAGTACTACGAGGATATGCTAAAAGAAGAAGTCCTACGTTTCTATAGACAATGGTCAACGAAAATCAAAGTCCTTACCTCTAGGGCATTTTCATAAATTCATGCTTTTAAAATTAATAAAAACGTAAAATTTAAGACGGGTTGTCACAATCTACCCCAATTAAGAAAATTTTGTCCTCGAAATTTAAAATGATTTGTGACACAAAACTCAAAGTTAAGGAAACATAAAATATGCACTAATGTCCCGTTGAAAAGATATATGTAACAACATAAGGTTTAGAGTAGTTGTACCGATACTTAAAGCTGAAAATAACATTTGCAACTACGTAATCGAAAGTTGCGAACTCCGAAAGTATGTACATAATATCCTTGGGTTGAGCCCAAGTAATAAATCGGTAAAATACAACAAACACATAAGTTTGTACTAATGTAAAATGACCTACATATTTACTTGCTTAACTAATCCAACGAATAAGTCCTTGATATTATGGTCTGCAGTCCGTGATATTGACAACTCACTGTTGTTATGCTAAGTGAGTACCAATTTCCCAAATGTACAATATAACCATTATACCACCCTTTGGGTATCAACAACAATAAAACCATTCTATATTGTGAACTCTCACAATTGAACACTTGTTCGTAAAACTCCTCAGTCAAACAAGTGCTAAGCAAAAAGAATCTTCATTCCAAATCTCCATAGTGTCACCACAAAGACCAACAATTTTGTAACCGTAGTAAATCACCACATGAACGTAACATTGGTTCAGCATCACGATTATTGATTTTCACATTCTCGACACATACAAAATACCTCGAACTAAGAGTGTATAATGATACTTTCCAACTCCATTCATATAACAAAATGGTTATAATCATTCGAACCATTTCTTGATAGGTTAAAGGTAACTCCATATCACTACTTGTATTTTCCAACTGAAATAGAATAGGACAAGCTAAAAATATTCAAAAGTAAATATGTCCTTTTTGTACAACCAGAAAAATACATGATAGTGCACTCATAAATGTTGATTTAATTCTTCTACTGCCACTGTCAAAAACTTAGCTCGTTCAAAAAAAAGTAAGTGTATTTAAGAAGTTCTAAGGTTTATAAAGATTTTAGACACATTCTCCACAGAGAAATGTCATTTGATTTTCGAGCAAAGATAGTAATTGCTAACTCTAATTCACAGATAAGATAGCTCATTCCAAATGATTCTACACATTGGTAACATAGATGATAATCCGTCAGGCTGCCTTTACATGGTCGAAACATCCAAAGGACGCGTCATCATAATTTCCCAAAAGATCAACGTTAAGGAAAGACGTAGAACAGAGATGAGGTGAGACAACACTTCGGTTGTCAAAAAATTTTTTAATTTTTTTTGTTCATATCTACATCCCAAACCAAAACTAATTTTCCTTGGTCGATAAATGGAAAAACACCATAGCCAAAAGATCATTAACAAATTGTCGATAAAATTGACAAAACCAAAGATATCCTGAAATTCACAATACTTTGAGAGAATTTCTTCTTTCTTCCGCTACATTATTTTGGAAAGAAAATAGAATATCGTCTGTGGAGATCATGTCTTCTCAGAAAAGTACCAATCCAAATAAACTAATGTTTGAGAAATTTTGGCATACAGCTAACTAACTATACTTAGAGAATTAGATTCCATTATCGAAGTGGATAAGAAGTCATTGGTAAGACTACTATAAATTCAACAAGCTTCACTAGAAAACTCTGAGTTTCAAAAGTTTGTTACATAGACCACCAATTGAAGTAGGATTTATGTGAAAAGATGCAAGAAAAACTAATGTAGCACGAGGAAGTGGAATGATGGTATACTTCACTTCATTATTCAGTGTTATCCCAGGTAGAATTTGAGGATTGACACCAAAGGTATACGTCCTCAGAACGTACAATACTACTTTCTTAATCCACGGAACATCCCAATAGATCTCCCTAGCTTCTTCGATACCTCATTCACTCTAACTGTGAGAAATTAACTCGCGTACCGGTGCCTATACTTGTGGAAATGACAAGTACGTCACCAAAAGGAAACTCAGGAACTGGCGTTGCATGGAACGTCCTAAGGTCAGAGAAAGAATTTCCTAACAATTTACTTTAGGACGGACTTAAACAGAAATCGATCTTCCTCCTGAAGATCCGGAATGATCACTACTGTGCTTGGAAAAATTAATGTTATTAGGGACCAAAAGTAGTTTTCCCAAAATGTTCTTTTGTCAAGTGTTACCACTTTAGCACCATCGTCGCGCAAGACAGTTCTACAGTCTTGACAAAAATAGGCTTTGCAGGAATTCTAATAGGTGATATTCTAACGGATACTACCAAGAAATCAAAACTAGCTGGAATTTCCAATCTCAAAAGGATCAATACTAACGGCGGAAGAATAATGATAGAATTATTCGGTAAAATCTATGGTGATACACCGTTATCAATACATTAACTTAGGCTATCAACTTGCCTCAAATCTACACATTTCTTTCACAAGGAATAACTTCGTTTTAATTCTAAGGACATTCGCCAAAATGATTTCGAAAATGTCATCAAGACAACAAAATTACCCTAACTTAGGAAAAGCTAACATATTTTTCCATATTCGACGAGGTGGCAACATTCGAACATTAGACTCGAGAACCAAGAATGCTCACATCACACGTGTGATGAACGAAATACTGCCTAACTTATGCTCTGATACCACACTGACACACCCTGACCCGCAATGTCCACTAGAACTCAGAATTGAGCTGTGCTGAGGTGACGAAGCCATAAAGTGTGATAGTGTGTGTAAAATGTGAATAAATTTAAACCCAAAATACCTATATACATGAGTACGCGGTGAGCATGTATGGACCCATTTCACATGTGATACAGAACATAAGTAAAGTATAGTGAGGTAAGATAATAATTATACCATCATAAGGAGCCACCTCAACTAGGAAGTGCCACAAGTCCCCGTCGATACGGAACTTTGCTACTAGAACCTAGAGGGGTGCAAAATAGAAAGTGTGAGTGGACAAAACAAAGATTTTCATAATCATTTCAATTATCAAAGGTATTAACCCCTCGCCTTAAAACCAATATAGTTTCCAGAAAATCATACTACGTATAAGTATGAAATCAAATGTATACTAACAGTAAATCCAGAAGTATACCATGACACAGCCTTTCATTAGCAATATAAATAATCATGTGCTTAATAACCCAGACTAGCACGCAAGTCACAGTCACCTACGGTGACCTGTACGACTGCACCCATATCTCATCAAACCATGCTAGCTCGTAAGTCGGAGTCACCCATAGTGACATGTACGACTCACCCATATCTCATCAATCAATGCTAGCTCATAAGTCAGAGTCACCCATAGTGACCTGTACGACTCATCCATACCTCATCAATCAATGTTAACTCATAAGTCGGAGTTACCTATAGTGACTTGTACGACTCACCCATATCTCATCAATCAATGCTAACTCATAAGTCGGAGTCACCTATAATGACCTGTACGACTTATCCATATCTCAATAATCAATGTTAGCTTATAAGCCGGAGTCACCTATAGTGACATGTACTACTCATCCATATCTCATCAATCCATGCTAGCTCAAAAGTCGGAGTCACCTATAATGACCTGTACGACTCATCCATATCTTATCAATGAATGCTAGCTCATCAAATATCCCAGTAATGTGTCAGCTGGATCCACCTCTTGTGGCCTGTACGGCTGAACCTTTAGCTCATCAAGTATACCTGCACACGAGTCGAAACCACCTATAGTGGTCTGTACGATAGGATTGGTGTAATTAAATACGCTCAAGTGCTACGATCACATGAAGACTGTGCGAATGATCGCAGGTTACCTATAAGTCGGAACCATCTATAGTGGTCTGTACGGCTGGACCGTGCACCTACCTTCAATCCAAGGTGAGTGTAAGGTGCAAGAGGTGAACATCACGTGAAGGACTGTGCCCCGGCCTCGGGCGGGAGCACTAACACAGGGGTGCTGGTTTATGAGCTATAAATGCATCTAATATAACATGTACGATCCATAGGCAACCTATACGACAGTGTCGGAGTTGCCTAAAACATAAATATAGTCATACCATAACTCGATCATTTCATGTAACACCATAAACTCACCTAAACTTACCTGTGCGTCATGCGTTCCTCTTCGCACTTCAAAGCATTCATAATAATTACTTACAGGTAGTATACATATGGATATGCCATGATGCATCTAATACTCAACCATGTCATAGCATTTGCAAATATATACATATATATAACATGGCGAATTATGCATAATCTGTAACGCCCCACTCCCGACTATTTATTTCGGGAATAATTATCGGGGACAAGCCCAGCAAAACACTAGTTTTATTCACTATCATTACTTACGATTCTTTACTTCAATCTCTAAATTCCTCACATATTGATTTGTGACCCACATTTAACCACCAAAATCATCAGGTTAAATCTCACCTTTTCACCAAATTCCTTCACATTGCCCAATTTTCCAAACAAGGCGTTTGTCTCGTTTATTTAATCTCATTTATTGTACGGCTGCATCTAACATCTCGTTAGACTGTCTACGTACCCTAAACATGGATCAAGCCAATCGTAGTTCACAACAATTATTTGTTGGTAACATGCATATGAATATACCATGACATAATCGAAACTCAACCATCTCATAGTACTTTAGAACATATAAATATATATAACATGGCACAGATTGCTTAATTCAATTTAAAAGTATTTTTGAAATTATCAATCATATATATATATATAAGATCCACTCACCTGGAGTCCGTCCTACCATTTTCCTAGCATGTACATTGAGGTGTCCCGAAGGAACGGTGCCTAGGACAATTTTCAAACCACATCTCAGAATCCTTATCAATAGATCATGGAACTTACGTAAAACACATCCCTAAAGATGTTTTAGAATGATTTGATAACTCTACATAACTGGATCCGAAAGATCCGCTCGTCATATTTCCGATCAGAAACTTCCAAAGATCCACATTATGCTTCTAAAAAATTAACCTAAAATTTCATTATGATCCAACGGTTGGATCTCGGCCAATTGCCAACCCAAAGTGACGGTTAACGTTTATTTTGAGAACTTACAAATCCAATGCAGGAAAAATTCATACGTCCGATTCCCTATCCATAAGTTTCTATGGTCCTCAAATATTATGTACTATAATGTAATAAAGTTTGTGATGATCCAACAGTCGGATCGTCGGTTGCTATAATATTCAACTAGCGGACCTTAATAGAACTAAGTTCAAATGACTGAATTTCATCAATCGAACTTCACATATGGAATTGGAGTATCAAATTTAGCCTGGGAAGGTCAAAGGGGTACCTCGGCTCACGTACCGCCGCAGGTGGCAGTCGGCCGCCCCTACTTGCCGGAAAATTCAACTATTTCGAAAAACTACCAAACTATACAGGAATGAAGATCTCAAAGAGAGTAGCAACTTTCATACCTGCCACGAAGTCCAAAAGAGGACGAAAGATAGTCAATTTTTCCCACAAAGCCGGCGGTTACCTAAAGCTTCCCAGCGTCAATTCGTCGGCTACGGTAGTCTAATGAGGTTAAGGTTGGTTGGGATTTTCTCCTGGGATGATGGGCTACAAAGCCCAAGTGCTGGCCTTGACCATCGCTTTGTGATTCGTCGGAGAATTGAAAAGGGTGGCCGAAGCACCATTGGTTTTTGTCGGTTTTCATGGCCTCACACCGCCACATACGGTAGTTAATGAAGGTGTTTCTTAGTTGGGTTTTGTAGAGGGGAGTGAGAGCTTCAAGATGGTGGTGGTCGCGTCAAATAACTCCAACGAAGTTGGCCGGAATCGGCGTCGGAATATAAGGGGTCGCGGAGGTCAAAATGGGTGAATTTCTGGGCTGTTTTGGACCCTTTTTTTTTTCCACACCAAATGGCTGATTGGTCCCCTTATACTTACTTAAAATATGATTAGGCCACTTTCCCACAAGGTGGGAATTCAAATAATTTTTAACTAAACTTTGAATAACCAAAATTAAATGTCTGTAACTATACCGTTATAATTCGGACTCGCAAACGGTTTTTGCCTATGTGTTCGTACCAACGAGTACTACGAGGATATGCTAAAAGAATAAGTTCTACGTCTCTCTAGACGATGCTCAACGGGAATCAAAGTCCTTGCCTCTAGGGCATTTTCATAAATTCAAGCTTTTAAAATTAATAAAAACGTAAAATTTGGGACAGGTTGTCACATTAGAGAAGTTTGATTAAAAGGGAAATAATCATGTTCTACGTAAGTTCAAAATTGAAAGAAATTCTCACCGCATTAAGAAACAAACCCATTATATTATCTTGCAATTAGAGGTGTAGATTTGATATAATGTTGATTCAAACCCTAGTAAGGTAACCTGTTATTCCTGCATAATTCATCAATTTGTCTGTATTTTCATTATTTACGAATGGATTTTGATCAGATGAAAAGTTTCGGATTGAAAAACCTGCAAGTACGTAAGAATTCTTTTCACCAGTCCAATCTACAGAAGTGGAACCAAATTATACAACTGTTGACCCTAAAATCTACCTCGCTTACGTGGCGCACAGATCGAGTAATTAATAAGCTAAATATGTCTTTCGGTCGAATGTAGGGCGTGCCAACTCTTCGGCGAAGCTCGGCCGGGCAGTAAAATGTATGTTGATGTGGCGTTGGGCGCACTACTGACTTCTGCGTCTTGCGATTGCAGCCGAGGAAGGAACTTATCTCAGCCTTTGGGTTCTAGAGCCTGAAGATAAGGCTGCTAGTTTGTTTGAAGGTCACAAATCGTTGGCGCTGGGTACGGTCTCAGTAATTATATTTGTGCAAATATATGTATGCCAAACTGGTACCAGACTGTACAAACACAAATACTCATAAGAGATAAGTGTCTTGATTGTAAATGTGGTTCGACCGTCTGAATACTGAACGCTAAAATGTACTTGCGAATATCCAATCATAAAATAAACTGAAGATATCGTCGGTTGCCATCACAATGCTGTTTATCCAAACTCAAGATGTGTTAGCGAGAAAAAAGAAAATAAAAATCTCAAGGTATTTTTGAGGTGTGCGCAGGGCAGTTGTGTGTTGAATTGGAGGGCACTTGAATGATGCACTCCCCTCTCAATTTATAGTAGTAATTTCCCTAATGGCCAAGGTAAAATTTCACTCGGACTAGAACTCCTCAACCCAATCTAATTAGGTTTCGACCAATCCTAACTCTCATAGGATTTTGAACCAAGCTCTTTAATTATTCAGATTAAATCCCTTGATTCTCGGCATCATTTCTGATTCAAATCATCCTTAACTTATGAAGAATCTGTATTGCACTAGGATTCGATCACTTCACCCTTATCCAGGCAAAACCATCTTCTGATAGGATTCAGCCGAACTATACTCGACTTGGCCCTTGGCGAAGAATATTCTCGATATTCCTTATTGGACCGAGAACAATTATAGGCTCGGCCCAAAGTGTTATTTTAGGCCCAAACAACAACATAAACAGAAGTGGATATGTTGTCATTACGGTCACCAGTCCAGTCTGCATCACTATAGACTTGCAAATGGAGTCTATAGTCAGATACCTAAGAATTCTTTTCACTGCTACAACATGAAAGTCTATTGAGTTATGCATAAATTGACAATACTGATTATTGACTGAAAATGCACTGTCAGGCCTAGTAAAAGTGAGATATTGCAAAGCTCCAACAATACTTATATACTACTTTGGACTATAATATAGCTTTCCATCATCTTTTATAAGCCTATGATAAGGTAAACATGGTGAAGCACAAGGCTTGCAATCTTTCCGATTAACTTTTTGCAACAAATCTCCGATATACTTAGTTTGAGAGATAAACAAACCAGTGAACTTATATGTATTCTGCAATCCCATAAAGTAATTCAACTGCCCCAAATCTTTCATATTAAACTCCTTAGTTAAGGCCAAAATAACATCACAAATAAGTTGAGAATTGCTACTAGTAAGAGTAGTATCATCCACGTAGAACAACAAAACCACATTACCAAGAAAAGAGTGTTTGACAAATAGAGATTGATCTGCATACGAGACTTTGGAACCCGAAACAGATAGAAAACTAGTAAGCTTTTCATTCCAATCCCTTGGAGTTTGCTTTAGACCATACAAAGACTTTTTAAGTTTGCACACAAAACTGGAATGATGATTCTGACTAATAGACCCTGGAGGCTAATCCATGTACACTTCTTCATGCAATTCGCCATGAAGAAATATGCATTTTTACACCTAATTATCTTGCTAACCAATTAAATTAAGCTGTCAATGCTAAAATGAGTCTGACAATGGTGGGTTTAACCACAAGACTAAATGTCTCCCTATAGGCAGTACCACTTTCTTGACTATATCCCTTTGCAATAAATCTAGCCTTGTGTCTAGCAATAGTACCATTTGGATTCCTCTGATACTATAAAGTAATTTACACCCAACTAAATTTTTATCAAGAAGCAAAGAAACCAAAAACCAAGTATCTTGAGCATGTAAGACATCTATTTCTTCCTGCATTGCCAATTTCCATTTTGAAATTTTACTAGAATACTTAAAATAACTAGGCTCAATAGCAGAGACATCACTAGTCAGAACAATGGCATAGGATGTGAACTTACTGAAGGTACTGGAAGAACAACAGAAAGACTTTTTGGCTTAAAATCAAGATCCATAGGAATGAGAGATTGTATAGCTTCTATAGATACTGGCAGGGCTGAACTAAAACATGTGGAAAAATTGAAACACTCTAGAGCACTAATGGATGTTAAATTTAAACACTTTGAGGTTCTAGATGGTGAAGGTTGATTAATCAATGAGAATGGTGGTGTTGGTAGAATTACTGTATTAAGATGTGTGACTAATGGTGGTGGAGACATTAGTTTTTGTGTGATAAGTATTTTTAATAAATGTGGGTCCCGTTGGTCTTCACAAGGTCATGATTTTCTATTGTCTTCAACCTTTCTCCCTCCATACGAAGAACCCGAATCAGAACAACTGCACAGGACCTTGTTCATTCATAATTCCAATTATCTCTCACACGAAGATCCGTCTTTAAAAGGGCGAATCATGGGCTGCCTAGGCTTCGCCTAATCCCTTGCTGACTTTTCTCCCAATGTTGCCAAAATCGCAGCGGTTCGTTACTATCTAGTGCCTAGGCAATTGCCTAAGCAGATTTTTAGAAGACTAATGGCAGTAAGATTTGAAGGTGGAGATCTTCCTTGGTAAGAGAAGTTGGTCCAGATAACATTAGAGTGCAACATGCCCAACTTCCAGCAAACTTGACATTGAATTGGAGAAGATTGAACAGTGGAAGAGGTGTATTTGGAAGCAATCAGTTGCTACATGCCTTCTTTTATTGCAGATTTGACATATATGAACATCATTGTTATGTCTAGATAAGTGTAAACATAAGGTCTTGCAGGTCCAAGAATACCAGCACTAGAATTAGAAGAAACAACATTAAATCTTGAGCTACTGCCATAGTTGTTTCTTCCTCTTCCTCTGAAACTATTTCCTTTTGTAGCCTCCATTGTAAGAAGAAAAATTTCCATTATGTCCTCCATAGGTACAATTACCACTGTAATATGAAGACTGAGAAGTTTAAGATGAAATTCCATAGAAGATCCTTCACCAAGCATCAATGATTTTCCTTTTATAGAATTATCTTTACCCATCATTGTAGACATAAAGGTTTCTAAGGATTAAGTGTTGTCAACTGTTGCTTCTTTTGCAAGTCATTAAGCCCTATAATCCTAGGGAGATCACACTACCTCCACCTCGACCTCGAATCACAGTCATGGAAGTATTGTTTTCTGAAGGAAGACCTTTGAGTGCAAGTATAATAATATCATCAACATCAAAAGAAACCCTAGCAGCTGAAATATGATCCTTAACATCCTTAATCCTTTGCAGATACTGAGAAACAGACTCGGATCATTTCTTTATATTATGTCCTCTAGTTTGCATTTGGAAGATATTGGCTTTAGTAATAGTGGAAAATCAATCCTTCAAATTAATCCACATTTCATGAGAATTTGTATAACCAATTATGCAAGACATGGCAGTAAGAAAGAGTGTTGCAATGAGCAATTGCATCAGTGCACGGTCATGCATTTTCCAGATATGAAGGTCCTCATTTTCAACTCCTTCAACATAGTCTTCATCAAAACTAGTATGACAATATCGTGTGCCATTAAAAAAGCCAAGAATCTCATGGCTTTCAAGAAGTAACCTCATTTGATAATACCAAACAAGATAGTTCGTATCATTGAGTTTCATCAAGCACTTGGCGAACACAATTTCAAGAAACATGAGATTACAATTTCTTGAGAAGAAAGAATTAAGAAATAAGTAAAAAAAAGGCTAGAACGAAGGAACATACCAATCAAATAGAAACAGATCATGGAAGCAGTAGAAGAGTCAAAATAGAAAGTACTCAGCCATGCCCGGTAAAGATACCATGTAAAGATGCATAAATTGATGAACAGCAAATGAAAGCTTAATAGTAACAAGAAGCAGAGAGAGGAATCATAGAGAGAAGAAGGAATAACAAGATTTCTATATTTCATGTTACTTTATTTGAAAACTTCGGATTCGAATTTTATGAACTTCAGGTTCATTGGTTTTTGCAAGAAAACGCAACATATACGAAAATAGACGTAGCAAAATACTTATAGGTCTTTAGAGCCTACGAATAATTGATAATTGGTCATTGTTGGATTGCGGGCCAACAAGGAAAACATGCAAAACAAATAAGTGATGCCTAAAAAAAATCAGCGATGCCTAAAAAAAAAATCAGTTGTTGAAATTTTGGTGGTCCAAAACTAGACCAAAGCCCACATGGGCTGGGTAAGCAAAACAAAAAGGAGCCCATGCCCAAATATAGGTTGGGTTTAGGTGTCACACATGAGTGGGCTTCCAGTTGGCAGTCAATGAAGTCAGGCCCACGATGGACTGGCTGGTGACTTGGGCCGAGCAAGCAGAAGGGCTACAGATTTCTACTGTTGTGGATTGTTGCAGGCAGACCCAGAGAATAGATGCCCAGGTGGGCTTTGTGGGTTGCGGGCTGAGGGAAGTCGAGGTCCAAATAGGCTCGAGTGTGATCCAAAAAACACCTCAGCAACGCTGGGTGTGGGTTCTAGCCGGAGAAGACAACAGCGCCGCTTTAGGCTGGTACAAGCCACAAGTTCATCGGGAACCTTAGTTACTCATTGAAAAACGTTGTTTTCGAGGGTGGGGTGTGGAGAACCATCGAGATTCAATTTGAATCCCTCGAAATTTGGCAAAATGCTTTTGGAATTTCAAAGAACATCGTCGAAGACGATGAATTCCGTCCAACAAAATGACTGCAAGTTGTGATTTCCACATTGAGGCTCGGCTTCAGGCGAGCAAGTTCTAGGTTGGAGGGGGAGGGACGATGCCAAAATGGTATTTTTCTGGTTCTCAGGTGGCTGGCTCCATGGCATAGCAGCTCGCAAGAGGCGACTTCGCGGCTCATGGCTCAACAGCGCAGGCTGGTAACCTTGTGCAGTGGCTTGTGTGGCTTAGCGACGTGGCTTCAAGCCGCTGCTCGTAAAACTTTTTTTCTTTTTTTTTTTCTTTCTTTTACTACAAACACTATTTATGCAGAATTTGTAATTCAAAAAACTTAAAATTGGGTTTACACATTATGATGAATGTTTGTGAAATCACTATAACATTGCCTTTATTTATAGTAAACTAAAAGAAGATGATTAATTTGTCTTGCAGTTAAATAATACTAGCAATAGTGTCTGTGCGTTGTTGCAGGTCTTAAATGACACACCCCGATCCTAAAATCAGGGCATGCTGGCTGTCACGTGAACGTGACGTAGCCATGTGCGCAGTGCGGAAGAATAATGCTATAAAGATGCACGAATAAATGAAAACCAAACTAACCAATCCAACAAAATATAAGGTGTTTGTACCATACTTGACCAATCCCGAAACTACTGAGCACCGGTCAACATTATACCGTCAAGGATCCACAAGAATCTCCCTCCAACCAGGAGGCCAATCACAGCGCGACACGTGTCGA
>JADOBS010302212.1:0-13557 GCA_015708375.1 Cydonia oblonga
ATTGGGAATGGGCCAAATCCCTACGAACATGCGATATCCATTATTGGAAAAACCTTGGCTGCTTTTGATGAGGATAACCTCATTCCCTGTTTCGGCTTTGGGGATGGTAAGGTTTTATTCATAATAATGTTGATTTGTTTGTCTAAGATTTTGTTCTTTCAAACATGGAATATTAATCATTACTTTTTCATTTTGCAGCGACAACTCATGATCAAGATGTGTTTAGCTTCTATGATGATAGATATTGCAATGGATTTGAGGAAGTATTGACTCGCTACAAGGAAATTGTTCCCAAGCTACGGCTTGCAGGTTTAACTCTTGCTTCCCAAGTACTTATTTCTTGACGTGGTAATTTATATCATCTAATCAGTCATCTTACATTATTATCATTATGTTTGGCAGGACCGACTTCATTTGCACCTGTAATTGAACAGGCCATGACCATTGTTGAGGAGAGTGGTGGCCAATACCATGTCCTGTTGATAATTGCAGATGGCCAGGTAACTTGCCTTATTCTTGTTGTACTTAGTGAAGTATGCGATTAGAGGGTCAGACATGCGCCCATGCTATAATCTTGTTTCATCTACACAAAATTCTTTGCCTTTTGGTTTTAGAGTCTAGCACAGTTCAGGAGTGGGCTTCGTATTTTTAGTTTCAAAACACACTAATGGTCACTGCTTTAAATGAATCATGAAAAACTTTATCAGTTAAGCGCGGGTTATGTAATAATAATAGCATCTTCTTTAGATCTGTTACTGGTGGCTGCACTAGCGACTACTTCTTAGATCATAAGTTGTGTAACTAGCTTTGCTTATCCTTGCTCTCCTGTTTTACGATGGCTTGCAAGTGGAAATATTCTATTGTAATCCCAAGTTTCCCTATTATTATTTTTTTTTGACGTACTGTGATATTTTGCCTTAGGTAACTAGAAGCGTTGATACTGAGCATGGCAGGCTGAGCCCTCAGGAACAGAACACGGTTAATGCCATTGTTGCTGCAAGGTGTGATATTCCCCCAACCCCCTTCCTCTTTATCTAAATATATGTTGTTTTTTGACCGGCCCTTATTTATCTTCTACGCATATTTTATCACAGTAAGCTCCCTCTATCAATTATTCTGGTTGGTGTTGGAGATGGGCCCTGGGACATGATGAAGGAATTTGATGACAATATTCCTGCTCGGGCATTTGATAATTTCCAAGTAAGTTCTCAGCATAACAATACAATTTTGTTTATGCGACTCATGATCCTTTGTTTATGATTATTGGAAAATACTTAATCGGAAGCACATTTGTTTGTTTGTAGTTTGTGAATTTTACGCAAATTATGTCAAAGAATGTGCCACCGTCGAGGAAGGAGACGGAATTTGCTCTAGCAGCCTTGATGGAAATTCCTGCTCAGTATAAAGCAACAATAGAGCTCAATATATTGGGGTAACAATGCAGTCCTTATTTCTCATCTCTAAACCCTTTTCGAACACCTATGTTTACGTAATTTTTTAACGAAATTTCTTCTTGAAATGGACAGTGGTCGGAAGGGCGATATTCCCCAGAGGGTTCCTCTCCCCCCTCCTGTGTATGGAGCGTCATCTTTCAGCAGCTCAAAAACTTCCCGTGCTACCAGTTTCAGTTCGCCATCTTTCACGAAACCTTCCCATACCAGTTACGAGCCAAGTGTTCCTCCTTATTATGGAGACAGCAGTTCCGTCGGTACAGCTCCACCTGCTCCCAGTTCTACCTATGATAACCAGGTATGCAAACTTCTCAGCAGCCACCTCTAAATCCTGTTTTGATGGGTTTGTAGCACTCTCGCAGGTTAACATTTTATATGATGTTGAACAGGTTTGCCCCATTTGCCTTACAAATCCGAAAGACATGGCCTTTGGTTGCGGGCATCAGGTACATTCTTTAATATTGTTTCAAGATGAGTTGAGACGATCATACTGTTAGTACCGTGTTCTTAGTTTTATGTTTTCGGTGCAGACATGTTGCGAATGTGGACAAGATCTTCAGTCGTGCCCAATATGCCGAAGCGCAATCCAAACCCGGATAAAACTGTATTAAGGACGACGTGCTTTCATGCCGGAGTTGGCTGACGTTGTGTGTATTTGTTTTTTTTTTCAATCACATTCTTTGTAATCCATTGCTTTAGGTGGTCAGGAGGTTCCTAGGTTTGGTAATTGGTTGAATCCGGCATATGATGATGATGATCCAGATGTGAATGAATGTTCTGGTGATTTTTTTGGTTGTTTAAAAAGAAAATGAAAAGGAAGTGTAGTGCTGCCGTCTCTACATTTTTGTAATTTGATTGTTGCTCTGTAGATGCTGGTCTTGTTTTATTTTTTTCACGGAGGTGGACTTTCCTGTGGATGGATGGGAGATTTTCAATGTGCTGGGAACACAGTTCGATACACTAAATGTAATAAAACAATTGATTGGAAACTTAAAAAAAAAAAGATTCAACCAATTGTTTGTACCGAACTGTGTTTCTGATAGTTGCATCACTAGGAGAGTTCTCAAACCTGTTGGACTATTATGGAGTTGAGTAGGACCAAAATACAGGAGTTTACTGGGGTGGAGCACGGTCCCCCAAAATCAGCATAGGTTAGTTGCTATACTTTTATGAGAGGTTTCCTTCAAACGGCTCGTTGGGCATCTCTACCGAAATTTTTCTCTTGATTAGGTCTACGGAATCAATTTGAATGGTACAAATTGAATTAACTTAGTCATGGGTCAAAAGGTATGAATCAAAGTCCGAACTTTGCCCCAATCCTCGATGTCTAGTCTAGTTCTATCTAGGTCAACTTGTCAAACGAGGCCTTATAGTTTTACGTACTCGTGGCTCAAGGATTTTATACAATTATTTGAGGCAATTTTATTATTTCTTTCATAAAAGAAAAAGGGGACATGGGTCAAAAGGTATGAATCAAAGTCCGAACTTTGCCCCAATCCTCGATGTCTAGTCTAGTTCTATCTAGGTCAACTTGCCAAACGAGGCCTTATAGTTTTACGTACTCGTGGCTCAAGGATTTTATACAATTATTTGAGGCAATTTTATTATTTCTTTCATAAAGGAAAAAGGGGAAGGAAAAAAAAAAAGGAAATTGTTGGTAGTTGACACGTATGACTAAGTTGTGGAAATAAGGGGTTCACCGTTCATGTATTTGGTATGGTCATTTTCTTTCTCCATCGGTGGTGGATTGAAGCTTGAAAGAGAAATAGTAGATGAGATGTCACGTCTCTTCAAATCGATGACACTCGTGTTGTTAAAGTTAGGTTGTCTATCTCTACATCATCATGTCTCGTGTTATCGTTGTTACTAATATATGTGTTACAAACAATAATATAAGTATTAATGTTATAACATGAGTGAATGATGTATTTGTTTATAACATGAGTGAAGGAGGTATTAGTTAGGAAGTAAATTTGATATGATGTGCACTAGAGTACAACCCATTTCTAAGTCGGTCGGCTCTAATAGTAATAACGCAATTCTGGGAGGAGTTAGTTGTTGGGACTAGGATTCTCTCCCCTCTTCTTTCCATCCACTCCTCTCACATTCTCTATTTTGTCTTTTTCTTTTCTATAAAAAATTAATATAAGATGTTGACGTGGCTTAATCGTAACCGTTCAAATATAAGAAGAGGGAAGTGGAAGGAAAAAAAGAGATGAGAGAATCATACTCCCAGTTGTTAGGCATTGAATCCTTTCGGACGTGGAGAACGTGTGGCGCTGGGTCGAGGTTGAGTGAACCAACTAGTCGCTCCTCTAGTTGAACTGCTAAGCTTCTTTTTCGCTTGTTATACCTGTGGAATAACCCCCATAAGAAAATTTACAACGCTATACCAATACATGAAATGAAATGGTTGGTATTGGTTGAAGTGGTTGGTATTGGTTAAAGCATTAACTTCACCTCACCACCTCAAATGCCTTGCTTACCAAAAAATAATTGGCCAAAGATCCTCCCTGGATTTCACTATCATGAGGTTAAAGGGCAGGAAATTTGATCACTTAAATTGTATTCAACGGTCCTTATTAATTTATTTCGCTAACTCACCTTACACAAGCCAAGGCTTCGAATCTCGCTTTCTCTCTCTCGAACGGTCCAAATTTCCTAATTCTTAGACTCTGGATAGTAACGTCCGAAAAGTTGTACCGAAAGCTTTTCGTTAAATTTCCTTTTGTTTTTTCATTGAATGCATTCTTCGAACCACCTATTTCTTTGTCCATCACGCTATTATCCCCAACCCAAAGAAAAAAACCAACTACTCAACACAAACACCATTACCTCATATCCCTCACAATTCCTATCCAAATCCAAACAACACTTGAAGTTTTCTCCAATGACCTCATCTTCTTCTTCCACCAAGCTCCCTGCTTACGAAAGACTCAGACATGACGACGATCTCGACGATGACGAGTTCGATTTCGAAAAGAACCGAGTGGTGGTGAGATCAAGGACAAACAATGCTACTACTAGATGGTGCAGGTTCAGATCGTTCAGAAGGGCTCACATTCGGAGGAGATCGTTCAAGCTCAAAGTTCCGAGCCTGAGGAGGTTGTTGTTCTTGAGGAGGAAGGTGAAGGTGGTTTCTGCTCTGTGTGCAAAGGTGGTGAGGAGATTTAAAGAAGGGCAGTCACACTTTGGTGATCTTTTTGCTGGAAACTATTTGTTCTTGCAGATCAACCCTTCCTCGTTGAAGGCCCTTCACAACAAGGGCACTCCTACTCTTCCCTCCCTTCAACTCAACAAACCCTATGCCCTCACAAGCAACAACATTGCTTAATCCATTCGGTCATACATCAAAGAGTACTTGTTAGATTATATTTGTGTTCTTTAAATTAATCGGGGCGTAGGTGAGGCTTGTGCGCTAGCACCATCTACGCCCCCCAAGGCAGATGATGGCACCACCTATGCCCCTCAGAGTGGGAGGTGAGACCACCTGCATCCCTTCAGGATTGATAGTGGCACCACCTGCACTCCCTCACGGTCAGCATTGTTTTTAATATTGATAGGTTTTCTAGCTTTTTTTGGTCCCAAATATTGGTTGTTTTTATTTATAACGCTCATAAGCACATAATAATACAACCAAATTTCAACATATTATGCAAATTTGAGTTATGCTAGTTAATAAAAAGAGTGCGCTCGCTCCTTTACTCCTATTTAAGTTTGAATCGTGTCCTACTTAATTTTGAATATCGTGTTTATCTGATCACTTGGATTATACATGTAAGTTTATTTTCAATTGAATTTTTGAGGGTCCTCTAAGGGAAATGACTCTCACCAATTTACGAGAAATTTTTATAGGCGATATGGTTATATTTTTTAATGTCTTTTTCACTTATATTATAACAAGTCATGTACTGCCTTATATTTTCGGTACATCAAAAGATGTCTGCCAATTTACATAAACTAATTATTAATGGTTAAATACAAAGACTATCACACCAAAAATTCATTAAACAAGTGATTATGTAAGTTCCTTTAATATTAGGATACTGTTAGAGAGACCAAATTTTTAAATCAAATTTGCAAACTAAATGATGTGTCACAAATAAGAAATAAATACGTTAATCAATACTTAATTAATAATGCAATCATCAACAACCACATCATTTGATTTACACAATTTGGTTCAATTATTTTTTTTGTCTCCTTAGTGGTATTCCTCTTCACTGGTAAGTGAGAGATCTTAGGTTTGAATCTCATAGATGGCGAATTCGATACCAAATTAAGTTGCTCATTGTGTGGCTTGGCCGAACTTCTCTCTTTCTTTAGTATAAAATATATTGTTGTACTAAAAAAAAAAATTTGTCTTCCCAATATTACCCTTAATATTATAGAACAAAATGAAGAAATTTATCGATGTATCCGGCTGTTTTTTTAGGCACACTGTAAAATTTCTCGACAGGATGGGACATTGGCACGTCGCAATTCGCAATTGGAATTTAATCACAACCAACTTTCGATTAAATGAATCAAAACAATCAAAATTTTATTATGCACATGCACTGTTTGTATACTTTGGAGTTTGTACCAAACACAAATAAATATGAAAGGGATTTGGCAGCAGGGAGTTGCATGTCATAGCCTATAAATAAATATATGCTTATTGCTACCTATATAGGGCAATGAGTAATGACAATGTTGAAGTTCATCAATCAATTCATAAACCTATACTCTATTATGAATTGAGATCTTCTCTAGATCTCTGCATCCATGGACAGCAGATTCAAAAATCTGAGTTGTTCAAGAGAAAGAAAGATCTGGCCATTCAATGGTTAGGTTTTGATGAGGCAAGCCAGTAAGATGAGCGCATGATTCATATTCTGCACTAAAATTCAAATTCTCTGTTAGGTAGTTTAAGATCTAAACCAATGGTATTTGGTGAGTATCAGTTTGATCAAATGATTATCGATGATTTAGTGTAAATATATCGTTGTATAAAAACGTCATTATTGACAGTTTAGGCACTAGACTGAACCAAACCCTAATTATGTCCAATCCCAGCTACCAAACGGGCCTAATTTGAGCTCGGTATTTGGGCTTCATAGACCACGATAGCATCAAGAGCTCCAATACACAGGCCCATTTCAATGTAGTCCATAAGAATCCCACGTCGCAAAGTCGCATGAAAAACGGTGCGTTTAGCTGTTGAAGCCAGCGAACGATAGAGACGACGGAGGCAGAAAGGGAAGAGGGTTTGCGCTTTTGAGGGGTTTTAGAAACAGAGTAACTCGTCTCGCTCGCTCACTCACTCACCGAGTCACACAGCGAGTCAGAAACAGCAAACCATGAGACTCCTTCAATCCATTACTGGTACAGTCCATCTCCTCCATAGCCAGAGAGCTTAAGATTTGAATGTTAATACTGAATCACGCTGCTGCAGGTCAGTGTCGGCCGGCGCTGCGAGCCCTGGGACGGCGGTACTTCGCCGCGGCGACGACGGAGGAATACGCGAAGAGGAACTACGCCAACAACTTGTCGGAGTATAACAGCGTCTTCAATTCCCTCACCGCTCAGAGGAAGCATTTCCTGCTGAGGGATGCGTACGAGGATATGATGCTCGACGGCGTCCAGCCCGATCAGGACACCTTCCGGTCTCTCATACTGGGCACCCTCAAAGGGTCGAGCTTGCAGGACGCTTTCTTCTTCGCTGACCAGATGAAATCCATGGGCTTGGCCCCTGATGTATGTCATTTGTTTATATTTGTATCAGCGTTTTCGTTTCGTTATATCGGAAATGCGAGTGTTTGGATGTTGATTCGATTGGGTTGTCGCAGGTTAATATGTACAACATTCTGATCACATTGTGTGGGAAGTGCAAGCACTCTGATCAAGCGATTCAGGTGCGGCTTTTTACTGCCTACTTATAAGATTACTGCTATATTGTACATCGATGCATAGTATACATTGCATTTTAAGCGGCTTAGATCCCACCCGCTAAATTCTGTTGGATTGTTCACCGCACATCTGGCCGTTAAATATAGCAATGTATGCCGAAAATTGATTTCTTTTTGGTTATTGTCACCATAAAGTGATGTTTATTAGCCTCAGTCTGATCATTAACAACAACAAGGGAATGTGGCTATGTCTTGATATGATATATTTGAATAGATTTTGGAAGATATGAAGAACTATGAAGTGTCACCCAAGGTACAGACCTACATGTGTCTGCTCAATGCGTGTACAGCTACTGGCAGATTAGATCGAGTGTATGCTGCTTCTTTTATGCTCTGGTTTTCCGTGCTAGTTTCGTTATTCCAATGGTTAATTTTTCCTCATGCGGTTAATGTGCATTGCGTTGTTGATGCAGGTATGCAATTGTCCGTGACATGACTGCTGCTGGTCTTGGACTAAACAGGTTCTGTTACGCTGGACTTGTCACTGCACTTAGTAACAAGACCCCTTTACCAGATGATTTCGGCACCAAAGTAAACATTTAATCGTTTCCCCTCTGCTTTGAAGTATTCTTTCATTTTGTTTCTGTTCAAAGTTCTCTTATATTCTCCTTTCGCACCAAGATTGTAGAGTTTGTTGAGCGGTCAAAAGAATGGTCATCAGTTGACGGATCAAGTATGACTGCTGAAAATGTGATGATGGGTGTAACGGAAGAAGAGTTGTACAATATGCCAACTGCTGAATATTCTCATAGGGGTGGGTTTCTGAATAGGCAATTAACTGTGTATCATGCTGCATTCCATGCTTGCGCAGACCTCAGGAATGTAGAGGTAATATCTCACATCTCGATTATCTCAGCTCAACGCTGCTAAAAAAACCATGTGTATTTTGTTTGCTTGCTGGTTCTTTTCTTGGTTTTATTGATATTGTATTTTCACTCTTCTGTTATCAGGCAATACCCATATCCATGTCTGAGAATACTATTCTATGCATGGATGTGGCACTACATGGTTTTTAAGTTTTATGACAAAGCTTGTTGCCTCTCATGATTCATACTCCCTAGCATTATTTAGTTATCTTCTTTTATCATGTAGCAAATCAAAATATGAAGAAATACCGTATCGTTTGAAACTACCCTCTTTTATCAACTTATTGCAAGTATTTCTGAGTTTACAGAAAAAAAATACCATCATAAATAAGTTAATTAATAAGATTCCCTTCTCTTTTCCCTTTGCCATAAAAGTTTGTTCTTATGTCTTCACTTCTGTTAATTATGCTAGGTGATGGAAGCTCTTCGGGAGATGCTAGCAAAGGACGGAAAAATTCCTGATTTATTTATTGTGTTGCAAATAATGAGGTAAGTAACTTTTTATTACAAAATTTTGATCAGAATGCACTACCTGTTTAAGTAAGATGGCATTGTCTTGCTTGTGCATTAATATAACCTCAATTCATTCTGTGTCCGTTTTGTCTTCACTGCTAATTTTTTTTTTATTCAGGTGTTATCTACACTCAGGGGACATTGACCGTGGTGTTCAAACTTTTGAAGACTATATGAAGTCAGGAAAGCCTCCTGTAGTAGAACTATATACGGTGCGTTAGGCAACAAACACAATTTTTGTGTCATGAAACATCACTTTCTTTTCTCATATATGGACACTGTTCCTTTTATTTTGTGTTGTCGGGCTAGCTTTTGTTTGTTCTTAGTCTTTTCTTATCATAACTTATTGTGTTCTGATGCTTTGTTTTAGCATTTCTGTCGAACAAAACTATAATATATTTTTCACTTAATGTGTTCTTGGTTTTTTTATCATTCAGATGTATAACCTAATTTACGCTAAACTATGTTTCTGTAGACGCTTGTGGAGGGAGCCATGATTGGATATACTCCCAAGGGAATGAAAATTGCAGAAGAAACACTGGTATGGTTGGTCTATTGCACGACTTCTAATTCTTAAATCAGCTTTTTCATATTTCAGATCATGGCTTCAGTCAAAATCATTTTATGATTTTCATGTTCCAATGCAGGTGAATATGAACTCCCGGAGCTTTTTCTTGAGTCCGAAAATGGGGAGTGATCTTCTCCTTGCAGCCGCTGGTGACGAGGTGCGCAACTTAAGAGTTATCTCTAGTTGTTATATTGCTATAAAAGAATGACAGAATTCTTCATCTGTTCTGGGTCTCTGTATTTTGCATTAGTTTCGGTTGTCTTACTATAAATCTTTTCGTGCTTTTTTTTTGCAGACCGGAGGTTATTGCGTTGCCAACTATATATGGGACCTGATGGATGCACGTAAAATAGTTCCGCAATTTCTTTCCGTAGAAGCATATTACAAGGGCTTAAAAGTGAGTCTCTGGCCTTCTGATTTATTAGTTTGTACATCTCTGATTAACAAAAAAATCCTAGTAATTGGACTCGATGCGTCGTCTTCGTCGTGTTTTTGACAATTTTTTTCCTTCATTTCTGTTTCTGAAATGGCAGAAACGTGAGATTCCTGAAGACGATCCACGACTGCAACATGTTACGAAGACTTACGATGACCTTCGTGCCAGAAGGGGGCCTGGACGACCTATTAGATAAACAATGACGAAAGCTGCTCCGAGGAGTGGTTGTTTCATGGACTTTCGTTGTTGTAGTGACATTACTGTTGTTTCAAAGGAAACGAGACATCGTTTAGACATCGTTTTGTCCGGGTATCGAACGCTCAGGGTTACCAAACGCCGGGTTACATCGGGCATATCTTTTTGAAGTTGATTTGTTTACCAAAACAATGATGTAAGTTTAATTGTTAATTTTTTTTCTGGATGCATCAAGGGTGTTGTGAATAATGAAATTTTTTCTTCCCGCAATCTTAAGTTCAATTCTCTTTGAAAATTTGTAACTACGAATTCGAGCCATTTGTCGTGTGACCTGGATGTTATCTGCACTTTAGCTTCGTAACATATCGGGGTTAAAAAGGCATAGCAACCATCTTTTGTTCATATTATAACACTTGAATTAGTAAAATAGCGTTAAGCACACGGTTTCATCCCTCGAGCAAAGCCCCAACATTGTGTTTTGGGTCCCTCGAGCAAAGCCTGACCTTATCGTTTGGGCCTCTGAGAAAACAGTAAAAGCCCAATCAAATAAAGGTGAAACAAAACGGTGCGTGTCATGTGTAAACTCGTAAAGAAGAAGCCGTCTTAGAGAGTTACAGTCCCAGAGACCGTCCGAGCAGCAGAGCAAGCGCTTCACCGCCGTCGAATCGCCGCACTCTTCTTCGGCGTTTTAGGGTTTAAGGGAACAGATTTAGGGCTGGAAATTGGGAATGGAAATCGAGGGAAAGAATAAAAGGAAGAAATCGATGAAGGAAGGCGGGAAGGATGAGAAGCAGCGAGGGGTTTGCTACTTGGGTCGGATTCCGCCGCGCATGGATCCTTCGACGCTTCGCCAGATGCTCTCTCAGTACGGAGAGATACAGAGGCTTTATCTTGCACCCCAAGATTCTTCTGGTCACGTTCAAATCAAAGCTGGTAAATTTCAGAGGCAAAATTTTTCAGAAGGGTATGTCTTAAAAACATTGAATTGGTTTTCTTTATCGATTAAGAATCTGATTTTTCAGATGGGTATGTCGTAGAATCGCTAATTGTTTGCAAATGCAGGTGGGTTGAATTTTCGGACAAAAGGGTTGCTAAGAGAGTTGCTAATATGTTAAATGGTGAACAGATAGGTAATTACGTGAACATTACAATCTTTTGTTAGAGGATTTTACGTCTTACAGCTTGTTTTATCAATGCGCGCGTTCCCATTGTTCTTCTCTGAAAGATTTCTACTGTCTGGTTGTTTTGTTATGTTTAGGTGGGAAGAAGAGATCATCTTTCTACTATGATCTTTGGAACATCAAGTATTTGAGTAAATTCAAGTGGGATAATCTTACTGAAGAGATTGGTACGGACTCTTAACGATTGGGTTTTTGTTTGTCATTGTGCTTCGTTATCGTTACTTGGTTCTTGATTCGGCAATGTTTGATTGCAGCTTACAAGAAAGCTACTCGGGAGCAAAAACTAGCTTTAGAAATTTCAGCTGCTAAGAAGGAGCGTGACTTCTATCTCACTAAAGTTGAGAAGTCCCGTGCTTTGAGTGCCATAGATGAAAGATTGATGAAGGTAAGTAGGAGAGGAATATGTTTTAGTGCAGCTGTCACCAATTTGTATTGACATTTTGCCTTCCTCTCTAAGTCTCTATAGCTAGTCCGTTGCACATAATCGGTTTCATCTCTTCTCTAACAGAGGCAAAAGGTCGAAGAAGATTCAGGGGGCAATCCCGATCTCCCTAATTGCCAGCCAGAACATGAGGTAATTCGCCGGTTCCGACAGAAGAAACCTGTTGCAAATAATGCTGCCAAAACCAAACCTCGGCTCTCTAAAGATGTACTGTCAGCGGTAAGCATTGTTTTGTTGGTTGGCGACCGTATGTTATTTCTTGATCCGTCATTTAATACTTGCCCGTATAATACGTTATTTCTTGGCTGACTACCGTATGTTCTTTGTTGTTGACTACTGTATGTTATTTCGCGATCCGTTTGCAGGTATTTGGCGATTCATAGTGCTCAAAATTTTCATGCAACTGGAGGAGCTGTAAACTTGTAGGACATCATTTGGAGTCGAATCATGTAACGCGGACCTTTTATGGTTGAATCTTGTTCTCTTTGCATTGTTTCTTGGATTGTAAGGTTTCAATTCGAAACTTTTCAAGTTCTACGTGATTAACACATACGATTTATATTTGCGCATGAGCCTTGAGTTGGAAAACTCTCCTCAACATTTCAAACATTTTAGGAGCTAATTTTTTCAAGGTCGAAACGACTAATGAACAAGGCAATTTTAAGGTACAAATACCGGCACCGACGTGCCGCCGGCCATTCCAGCGACCTTACATTGCATTACATCGGGAAAATAACGAAAAATAAACCACGCCATCACGGTCATTTATGGAAATTAGACAGAGAAACAAAGAATAGCTACACAATTTTAAGCAATGTTTCCAACGTGGGATTACCACTGATAAGAAATATTTCAGCATTTAAAACGGTTGAATCCCTGAAAAGAAGATGAAATCTATCCAAGCGCTTAGATCTGTACATTCAATGTTTTCACAAAGTAGCAGCATGGCAGTTGGGAGAGTGTCCAAAGAACAGATGATTTGCACAAAGGGAGTGAATACAGAGCCGGTTCTAATCAGCTGCAACATCCGCCTCTCTGAGCAACCGTTCCACCCGTGCCTGATTGACCTTGGGGGCGTCCATATCCAACCTTGATGCCAGATGACTGCAAGCATCAGAAAAACCTTAATTTTCATGCTTTAGATAGAAGCTAGATGGTCAAAGTTTATACGATCGGATTATCCAGTAAGTTAGTTATGGTTAACGAGATCACGTAAACAAGCAGACTCATCTCTTTTCAGGATGCAATTAAAAGAAAATTTATACATTGCGTCCCAACTCCACTTAGTGAGAAAAGGCTTTGTTGTTGTTTTGTACGTCCCAACTCTCGTAGCCTACAATTTCCCACAACAAATGAATGGACAGTTACCTCATTAGACACGTCAAATACGCCTTCCTGAATATTCTGAAGAATCTTTGCGGCAGTCTTTATGAAGGCCTGAAAATATGTTACTTAATCAGCTTAAACATTCTAAATTGTGCATGTCAATCATAAGTAACAAATACAATACACTGAATTAGAGTACTGGTTTGAATTGATTGAGGTACATCACCTCCTCAACGTTTTGTGCCGTTCTTGCAGATGCCTCCAAGAACAAAAGCCCATTCTCCTTTGCAAATTGCTCTCCTTCCTCTTTGCTGACAGCCCTTCTGTGAGACAGATCACACTTGTTCCCTATGAGCATGATTGTCATATTAGGATTTGCATGCTGCCGGGCATCCTCTAGCCAGCTCGCAAGATGATTAAACGTCTCTCTCCTGGAGAACAAAACAACCTCTATTAACTTTCCTGTCTTTAGCTGAGTAATATATACAGAATTGTGGAAAACAGACATATGCATCCAATAAACAGAGCTTCAAACAGTTGCTTAAAAAATGGCACTTCCAAATGTCTTTGCAACTTCTTATAAATACGTAACACATAAATATTCGAATAGCTCATTCTTAATTTGCAC
>JADOBS010302213.1:0-13557 GCA_015708375.1 Cydonia oblonga
CTCAAATTGCCCAAAGAAAACTGCAGAGGCTCCCCCAGTGGTTGTTACTGCAATAAGTTTGAAAACTATTAATTTTGATGAAATTGTCTCTGCATCTGTTATCTGCTGTCACAAGGCCAAGGTTTGTTCTAGAATCATTTTTAGCACTGCTTGGTTTAGTTTAGTTTTTTTTTCTGTGACTTTTGATGCATCTTCTTGGGATGCACAATCATCTAAGCCTACTGACTAACATGCAATGAAAATTTCTCCGCTAACTTGATGTTTATGAATTTCATCTGTTTCACTTCTACAGTCAACGAAGTTTGAAGCCATATATATTCATATACTATACTTGCTGAAATTTTTTGCTAAGGTTCACCAAAATTGTTTTCAATATCCTTATATTGTGCTCTTTGGCATTTCAGATTGACACTCCCGTGTTGGCATCAGAGTGGACGAGACCTGGCATGCTGAGCCATTTTACTGTTGTCCGTAAACTTGATGGAGGCATATTTCCCATGGGCTTCACTAAGGAGGCTACAGAAAAGAATTCTAAGGCTGGATCACATGTTTTAAGCATCGAAAGCACGTGGGGTTTACTAGCATATCTAATTCTCAATCAATCCTTTTCTTTGCTCTCAATAGAAAAAATAACAACTATTCCTTTAAAAACTGTATTTTAGGTTCACTGTCCATTGAAGCTGAACTTTGTTTTGCAGCGAAAGGGCTTTACTAAACCGTTTGATGATTGAATTACACAAGTTGGACAGTGATGTTCTTGTTGGACACAATATATCTGGGTTTGACCTGGATGTCCTTCTCCGTAGAGCTAAGGTGGGAATACTTTTGCCTTTATGTTAAAAATTGATTGTATCTATCCTTGTTATGTTTATTTCAATGAGTTTGGTGAAATCATTCTATCATTTGTGATCGATAAGGTCATCCTTTTGCTAAAATATATGCATCTAGAGGCAAACTGGATGACATACAGACTGCTGACCAGATGCAGTTCATCATCAGTTACATGATGTTTTGGTGCAACATATCTTGTATTTTGCATAAAAAAACAAACAAAAAACTTGACACTTATTTTAAAGACTTGGTTTAAAGTTTCAAACTATGAACAAAAACATCATTATCCAAATGCAGCCGTGTCGTTCCACTGCAAATTTCTTGACCTTCCACTGTTTCAAATGCCTGTTTCTTGTTATGCAATTCTTCTCTTCTGCTCATCCTTATTTTTCCACATGAAAATTCATTTGTGCCATATTTGTAAATTCTATGTATTATTGGTAACACCCTTTCCTAAAAATTTAAAAATAAAAGCTAAATTATTTTTTATGCATCAGGTGTAAGTTCGTACACTTAATCAGCTACCATTTCCCATGAATATTTAAAGATGTTTAATATTTGTAGGCTTGTAAGGTGCCAAATGCCATGTGGTCCAAAATAGGCCGCCTCAAGCGTTCTGTGATGCCTGACCTTGCAAAAGGAGGCACCATTTTTGGATCTGGAGCAAGTCTAGGGATCATGTCCTGTATTTCTGGTCGCCTTTTGTGTGATACATACTTGTGTTCCCGTGACTTGTTAAGGGAGGTAAGTACTTGTGTTTTGGATTATATACTTGGTATTGCTGATTAGGTTTAGGTTCTCAGCATTTCATGTATGCAATGTTTTGCCTTTCCAGGTTAGCTATTCTTTGACACAACTTGCAAAGACTCAGCTGAATAAAGACCGAAAGGAGATCTTGCCGCATGAAATTCCTAGAATGTTCCAGAAATCAGAATTTCTAATGGAACTGGTACGTTCTCATACTTGTATTACAAACTGCGTTTGTCTTTTTAGAGTCGTTTTAATATGGTTCTGTTATTTTATGCTAGACTACGGCTGTCATTATATTCTCTAGCTTATATAGTGCCTCTTATCATGTACATACATAGTTAGGTGAAAAGGCTGTGGTTTTCTAATCCAAAACCTATTTTTCTCAAACCTCTGTCATTTCTTTCTTCACACTAGCCTTCTGTTAAAAAGCTTGACTTTCCTGTCTTCTCTTTGAAACAAAATCATATAGTTATTTTATTCTTAGAAGATGACTAGTGTTATCAGAGATTTGGTATGCAAGTGAGGCAATTTAAAGTTTAGTGCAACCAATAATATCAATTTATTGTAATGTATGTACCAGAAAACTGTGTTAGGAGAGTTCATCTTGCATGTTAGTTGGTCCTTCTGTTATTCAATTGGCTGACAATTCATGGCTGTGAAAATCTCTGATTGTTATCTACCGAATGCAACCAATTTTACTGCTCCTTGTTATTCATTTATGCCATTTCAAAATGTAACTATGCTTACCGACCAATTATGTTAGCCTCTTACTAATAAAAGTAAAACTATGATTCTTGTTTTCTTGATACCTTGTAACTTTATAGAACTAAACTATCAGTGAAATGGGTTCAATTTCCTACCATGATTCTAATACTGTTTTCATGTATTCAGATTGAATATGGTGAGACAGATGCATGGCTGTCTATGGAACTCATGTTTCATTTGAGTGTTCTTCCCCTCACTCGTCAGCTGACAAAGATAAGCGGTAATCTGTGGGGAAAAACCCTACAAGTGAGTCCTATGGTGGTTTTTTCTATTTGATGAATTCAAATTTTGATAATGGACATGGTCTAAAAGGTATAGGTGGTCTAAATCTAATCTATGCATTTTTCAGGGTGCTAGGGCACAAAGAGTAGAATATCTTTTACTGCATGCATTCCATGCAAAAAAATATATTGTTCCAGACAAGATGCATCTGAAGGAAACAAATTCGGCAAAGCGTAAAACAGATAATGGTGTTGATGATAAAAATGTTGATGAGTTGGATGTAAATTTTGATAATGATGCAAAGAAGGATCATGGGAAAGGCAAGAAAGGTCCTGCCTATGCAGGTGGATTGGTATTGGAGCCAAAAAGAGGGTTATATGACAAGTATATATTACTTCTCGACTTCAATAGTCTTTACCCGTCTATTATTCAGGTAAGCAATATTACTTCTGGACTTTACTTACTCCACCATTGCCTTGATGCCTACTTTCAATTTATTTCTTCTCCCTGATGTAAAGTGAGGGAAATGGTTTTACAGATATTTTTAGTATTCATACTGATTTAATTTTACAGGAATACAATATCTGTTTCACAACAGTGGAAAGATCTTCAGAAGGATTGGCTCCTCGTTTACCATCTAGTAAAACAATTGGGCTCCTACCTGAGGTATAAAATCATCCTCAGCACGGAATTCATTGTTTACTCATCCTGCACTTTTTTGCTCAAACAGATTGTCTTCATATCTGTCACAATCTGTTATAACATGGATTGTATGCCTCATAGTTTGTTTCCATTTTCTCATTCTCAAGAAAGTAGGTGCATGTATATGATATGCTTTTTCCTCTACTTTTCAGTTGTTAAAAGATCTAGTTGAAAGGAGGAGAAATGTAAAGAAATGGATGAAGACTGCATCTGGTCTCAAGATCCAGCAACTTGACATTCAACAGCAAGCTCTAAAGCTGACGGCAAATAGGTTTGTTTTGCCTTTTTAGGCCTTTTAATTTTTTGTTGTCACAGTAATTGTATTTCATATATGTAAATATATATATGTGAATATGGTTGGTATTGCAGTATGTATGGATGCTTGGGGTTTCCAAATTCGAGATTTTATGCAAAGCCACTGGCAGAGCTTATAACACTGCAAGTAAGAGAAATATGTGTTGTTTAGTTTGCACTGTAACTGCAGGGGATTGTTTACATCTAATATAAACAAATATGTTGACCATTACACCAAATGCTTCCATTCAGTATTGAGCAAGTCCCATAATTGTTGCGCAGGGGAGAGAGATTCTGCAAAGTACCGTTGATCTTGTTCAGAACAATTTGAACCTAGAGGTCATTTCTTGTATATAATACTAGCAGTGATTAATATAGTCTTCGAATATCCACATCTGAGTTATCTCAACTGACTGATTAAGAAGGAAGTGCCACTATTGATTTATCTTGCAGGTAATCTATGGTGATACTGATTCAATCATGATTTATAGTGGACTGGATGATATTGCAAAAGCAAAAGCAATCGCACGGAAAGTCATTCAAGAGGTGAGGTTCTAACCATGATAAAGTGCAATCTGAATATGATGTGATCAGTAAACCTTCCACTTCAAACCCTTCTCCATTGTTTAATGTTCTTGTTCCTAAAACCATTTTCATAATGGATGCAATTGGTGTGTCTTGATTTGTGATGAAAGTTCCATTCTTTAACTCTCTCTGGAAAAGTCCACAGATGTAGTAAAAGAGAAATGTTTCTGCAGAAAACATCATAGTTTCCATAACTATTTCTTAGACAATGTAAAGATATACTTCAGCCCCACCTTATCAGTATCTGTCACAAGATTATATGTATTCGAGTTATCTCCTATCTATTTATACTAAGCTTATGTCTGTATGAGGGGTGATTTCTCTCTCTTTTTGCATCTTAGGTTAACAAGAAGTATAGGTGTTTGGAAATTGATCTTGACGGGTTGTACAAGAGAATGCTGCTTCTCAAGAAAAAGAAATATGCAGCTGTGAAGGTGCAATTCAAGAATGAGATGCCCTATGAGGTAATATAAAAATTATCAAACTTCCAGTTCAGTTAACACTTTCTTGAGATGGTAAAAGTTATACTTTCTGGTGCAGGTTATTGAGCGTAAGGGTCTTGATATGGTTCGCCGGGACTGGAGCTTACTTTCAAAGGAACTGGGAGATTTCTGCCTAAGTCAAATTTTATCAGGAGGGTACGCTGTGTTATAGCTATTTTTTCTTTGATATTGTCGGTTTGATTTTTGCAAAGGTTACTGATCGGTCACTTTTGTGGCTCACAGGTCATGTGAGGATGTCGTTGAATCAATTCATGATGCTCTGATGAAGGTGAGGTCATGGTCCTTTCCATGTTGAACTCATTGTGGGTTGATTGTTTGTTGATTTTCACTTAGAGAACATAGCCACACTAATTCTTCGTAGATTCATCTCCATTGTTTGTTGATTTTCACTTAGAGAACATAGCCACACTAATTCTTCGTAGATTCATCTCCTATTATGTGGCCATTTGATTAAATGACCGAATTGTTGTGTTACAATTTTGAAAAGGTGCAAGAGGAGATGAGAAATGGACAAGTAGCACTTGAGAAATATGTCATCACTAAGTCATTGACTAAACCACCTGAAGCATACCCAGATGCCAAAAACCAACCACATGTTCAGGTGAGTTCAAGAAGCTTATTTTAGGTTCAGTATTAATTGATCTGGTCCCATGAACTTGGTGTGTGGTTTTTTTTCTTTCATGTTTCTGTGGCATTGATGCTTCTGCAAACATCCTAGGTGGCATTAAGATTAAAGCAAAGTGGTTATTCTGCTGGTTGTTCTGCTGGCGATACAGTCCCCTATATCATTTGCTGTGAGCAGGTTTGTGATGCAGTAGAATATGTTCTCTTTTGAATAAATATTTAGTGAACAACTGAACACTGAGCCCTGTTTTAACATTAAAATGGTGATGTTAATCATGTTTAGCCTCTCACTTTCCTTCCCATTTCTTGGACAGGGGATTAGTTTAGGTAATTCAACGGCGATTGCTCAACGTGCTAGACACCCCGATGAGTTAAAACGAGAAGATGGGAAATGGATGATTGGCATTGATTACTACTTGTCCCAGCAGGTTCTTTATCCTATTTATTTGCTCTAATCTAACTTGTCGTGGAGTATTGTCATTTGTGCAGTACTTTCTGCAGTTTGGTTGATGACTTAATTCTGTACTGCAGATTCATCCTGTGGTATCACGTCTTTGTGCTTCAATTCAGGGTACCAGCCCCGGACGCTTGGCTGATTGTTTAGGACTTGACTCTTCTAAGGTAAAATCATCCCCCAGGCATTCTCTGAAGGCGATTGATAGGATTTTTCACTGTAATGTATGTAACTTTGAAATTGGAAAATTTTAGTTCAAAGGCAACTCAAGTGAAGCTGTCAGAGATGATCCTTCCAACTTGTCCCTTCTTCTTGATGATGAAGAGAGGTAACCTTATCTGGTTTCTCAAATCTTTCATATTGTCCACTGGTTTCTAAACTCTATAATTTGGGGAATATTTTTGCTCACCACCCTATTTATTGCCGTTGGATGAGTTTAAAATTTAAATTTTGAGATGTGTAGTGGATAGATACAAAGCTCAAAATTTAAACTCATCCAATGGAAATAAGTAAGGTGGTGAGCAAAAATGCATCCTATAATTTGTTTAAAATTGAAATGAACACGATGAAAATTTTATCTGGAAATGATGATGTATTCATGTGATGGATTGCAGATTTCGCGGTTGTGAGCCTTTGATCTTGGCATGTCCTAGCTGTTCCGATACTTTTAGTTGCCCAACTATCTTGAATTCCATTTCTAAGTCAATCACCGAAAAGCAAACAAAGTCACAAGCCGAGGAGTCTACCAGCGATTTTTGGTATACATTACGATGTTCAAAATGCCCCGGGGAAGGAGACATGGGCAGACTGTCTCCTGCAGTGATAGCCAACCAGGTATACAGACTAACTCATCCCTTTGCACAGTGCCACTATAATTATCCGTCAAGGCAGCTGTTAATCATTAGAGATTTCGGGTCTGAAAAAGTGCTTATGGTTTTCATTACCAAATTGTCGTCGGGCATCTAATGAAAACACTCCTTCGGATACTGTATTTGTCTTTCAGGTGAAAAGGCAAGTAGACGGTTTTGTTTCAATGTACTATAGGGGCCTTATGACGGTAAATCTTCCTCCTGCAGATTACACTAGGGAACCGCACGGGTGTAGCCATTTTTTTGGTTGATAAATTCAAATTAAATATCAATCTCCTGATTTTACTTTCAGTGTGACGATGAATCTTGCCAATACAACACACGAAGTCTCAACCTCCGGCTTGTTGGAAATGCTGAGAGGGGAACAGTTTGTACAGACTACCCTCGCTGCAATGGGCGTCTTGTAAGAAAGGTATGCATCAAAAACTTGTTGAAGAGAAGTATAAAAACGCTTTCTTCTAGTCTCTCGTTTCGTTTAGCTAACAATTGTTGCTGTTAATGCGCCTGCACCAGTACACGGAAGCAGATCTGTACAAGCAGCTCTCGTTTTTCTGCCATGTTTTGGATACAGTGCGCTGCATAGAAAAGGTAATCAACTTAACTTTTTTCTTCACCGGGGCATTAGCTCTTGGTGGTGGAGCTTGTATTTTTACGAATGGTGAGTCTTAATCTTTTGGTTCAATTGGGTTTGCAGACGGAGGCAAGCACTAGACTGCCGGTAGAGATGGAGTTGGCCAAAGTTCGTTCAGTCGTGAATTTGGCTGCCTCAACAGTTCAGAGGATACGGGACCGTTGTGCGTGCGGATGGATACAGCTGCAAGATCTTTGCGTTACAGTTTAAATTGTTAGAATTTTGCACATCTCAAGGATGAAGTTTAATTATTCACGTATGCATGTATGTAGTATATTGGTACGTATATTGATCCTCGACAATACGAAGTTGCGAGTGGATACACATCTGTACATTATTCAATATGCAATTGCTTATCATGGTTCCTCTATTTTTCAAGGAAAATAATTTCGCACATCCATTTTCTCCCCTTCGCTCTTCACATTTTTTGAACATTTAAATTGAATGAATCAAATTAGAATTAAATGACAGGAACAAAAAGGACATAGGAAAAAAATGAGCGTGCAATAAACATTTTTCTTGAGAAGTAGAAGCTCGTTCAGGCACTCTTTGGTATTATCTTGTATTTTTTATGCATAAACGTTAATCTGCTGCGGTGGGACCGGCGGACGGAGGCTAGTGCGGATTTCTATGAGATACTCCGAGCTTTTTAACCGTTAAATCTTTCTTCAAAAACACAAAAACCAAAATGTAACGGTTACAAAGTCGAGAATACAAGTCAATCCGGAGCAGCATAGAACTTTTGCTGTTAACTTCATTTTTCTTCAAACCTTTGGATTTTAAATCTTATTAAAAATGAATGATGCATCGCACTGTCGAGCAACAACATGCAGGGAAGGAAGCAACATTATTCCACTAACAAGAAAGCCAATAAATTACCCCTCTACAATTGAATTAAACGTTTTCGGACAATCTTGTATACGCTTTTGACTACTTAACAGGAACTACTTTTAACTTCAATCGTCGATTGCACTGGAAAGCGTATACTGCTTCATGTAAACCCTTTGCTATTACACTCACTGCAACTCCCCAACAGGTGCTTCGTTGAGCCACAAGAAATGAATGAATTCGTACAATTTCGCACTCACGCTAACCTACTTGGCATAGAAATGATTATAGTTAAATATGTAGTCACTTGGAAATGAGAATAATTTCAGCAGACGTATCATCAGTATCAGTTGATTCAGTTCATTCGTACCTTGTACGGCGTTGGATTTAGTTTCCTCATGTGGTCGGGACGCATTTTCTTGAGTTGTGTAATGCAGCGCTCCCTAATGTCCTTTAATGGTGGCAGATCTTCTCTTACTCCACCTACAATCAACAAAAATCCGGGGTCAGACGTTATAGAGACCTATAACACAAAAACAACAATGGGATGGGGGTCTGCTCAACGCTATACGTTCAGATGATGTTCTATTTCCAACGATTATTAAATACCCTGAAAGTCTACCTGGACTCCCTGGCCAGAAACATTTCATAAGTTCTTCAACGCGCTGTGGCACCACGAATGCTCTCTTCGATTCATTAAAAGGGTGACGACACAGGATTCTTTCTCCCACCTGCAAGTTGAAATGTAAATAAAACAAGACTTTTATGCTTCATCATTCTAGCGATCATCACATGGAGTAAACTCTTGTATAGAATCCACAGGAGCAAGCAAATGATGTACACTGAAATTATAAGCCATTAGGGATTTGAAGAATTAAACTAAACGTCTTATTAGATGGTCTGCAATATTACTCTCTTCCATTTATCTCTTTGAATTAAGTCACCTGAACTGCTTTCCATCCCCCCCGAACGACCCTACTTCGGGAAGATGTTAACCACTGGAGCCCCTACTCATGGGTGTGGAACTCACAATAAGTGCAGAATTTACTTCATCTTTTAATTTTTTGTATTTTTCCACCCCTCTTGGGAACATAAATTAATAATTTCCTGCCCATCTTGTCAACTAGCATATAGCATGACAAGTTCAATGCACTCCATTATTATTCCAACAATAAAAGAGAGATCAGATTTCCAGTACATAACTCTGCTTCCTGACGTAAGAAAAACCCATAATTGACGTGATAATCAAAATATATTTACTAATTTGCAAGCTCTTTGGAATAGCTAACCCAAATTATGAAAGATGTTTCTGTTTGCATGTACATGTCAATATGCACTCAGATATATGAATGAGAAATATAACATCTACTAAACAATCTGAGATAGCATGTGGTGTAATGGATGCAGAGGCCAAGTTGACAAGGTACCTTTGGAGGTGGTTCATTTTCCCCCGTCATTATATCTACCAGGGGATAACCTTCTTTCCCGTACAGTCTGTAACTCCGCTTTTTACAAGGAATGGAGACCTAAAATATGGATAGAAAAATATCATAATCTAAAGGATAATAGTACTGGAAACTTGTTGGCAGTATGACCAAACCTTTGTAACATCTTCAGAAAGTTTAATTCTGGGCTGATCATTTATCTCAACAAGCTTGAAAACACACCCTAAAGCAGCTTGAGCATAGCAAGTAACTACGTAGGTTCCAATTCCAAATGAGTCGACCTCATGACCCTACACAAGAAACAGCCGAATTAGTTGAGAGACTAGAGCTCAACAGAATGTTATTTAGTCGTGTGGTAATAAATCCCTAGATTAAAAGATAAACAACTTGAAGGTTGCCATATCAACACTAAAAAAAAAAACAGCAATCAAATAACTTTGTACAGTTCTTCAGCCACAACATACTTTATTAGAGCCCCATAAGTTCAGAATCATTACCTGTTTGTTTAAAGCATCCAAAGTTTCCTCGTTCAGATCATTACTAGCTGTAATATTGGTCTTTCCAAACTCAGGTACTCCAAATTCTTTCTCAATGATACGGAAAATCTTCCGAGCCTCGCAAGACAAATATGCTAGGTCACCTGAATCCAACCTAATTCCGCTTGCTTTGTACCTGGACATACCATCATCTAACTCAGCAATGAGAGCTACAATAATACTTGGTTGATTGCCTAAAGATACCAAACTAATTAAGTCAAGGGTCGTCAAGCTGCATGCACATGCACATTGCACAAATTAATATGGATGTCACAACGGTAATAAAAAATTGGAAAGACAAGGCTAATGTAATAGTTCCTAGAGTAGAGGCAACTTTCTGGAAGAGATTTTTCAGTGTGCAATGTTTTATTTAAAAAGTAACCTGCAAAACAGCAAATATTTTTATGAAGCAACATCAACATAAGCGTGCAACAGTGGTTTAAACAGGCCCATGGTCTTTCCCTCACCTCTAAAAGGGAACCTTTTACTCAATAAAGCAACCAAAACACCCCCCAAAAGTAGGCTTCAAAATTAAGAGGTCAATGCCTACAACCTAAATGCTTGAGCGCTAATATTGGCTTTAACCCTTAAAAAAGAAATGCGTTACTGTACAAACTGCTTTTGAGCCTACATTATAAACCATAGTCATCATTATCAACCTCATTGGTGTTGCCATAGTTTTCCATTTGAAACCAATAGAGGATACGTAGTTTTTTAATTCCACTCCAGATTGCACAATACTAAAATCATCCAATGGATAACATTACACTACTGAACGGTTAAAAATGCTGCATGAAAAATCTTTTGAACATACCCTAAATCATTGAGTGCTAAAGCAACGGCACAATAGTTAGGGATTCCACTCCTCATAACCTGGTAAATAATGAAAGGACATTTTTAAAATTCACTGTATTTAAAGAGACAATAAAGTATAAGTGGGCCAAAACCACATCATTAAACATTACGAAGAATAATGTTTACTTACATCATATGTGTCTACAAGAGCTAGAAAGTTACTAGGGAATGCCAATGCATATGATGTGAATGCTGCTAGTTCACTTTGATTGGTCTCGCCAAAAGTGCCATTTAATGATTTTGACCACTGCAAAGCACACATGAGTTAGAGATGTCAAGGTCTGAGTGAACTGATCTTAGATCCTATTATGATAGCAAAACAAAAATTTGAGATTCAATGTATAACACAACTGAAGGAGGCAGATGTGTATATGAATGTGCAAAATCTTGTCAATAAATTAGAACAGGAGTAGAATGCAAAAAACGCATATTGAGAAACGTGGAAAGAAAGAAAAGCATATGAATTTTAAAGTGAAGAACAAAATCATGCACCTTAATCTTGCTTAACCAAGTCTGAACCAGGCTAACAAAATCCTCACAAGTACTCTGGCCATCACTACTACGAAGTGTTTTATCAATAATCTCGTCAGGGCTCTGCAAATGGTTTGATAAATTAGAAAAACAGTAGCTTCACATGCAAAGGCATAAAAATCATGATGACTACAACATAATGCTCATAGCATTTAGTGTTCCAATGTCATGGAACAAGAACTGGACACTAAACACAATCTAGTAGTCTACTAAGGATTCATGATATATCATGTTTGTAATTTCCTTATCAGATGGAAACAATAACATTAGAGTCGCGAAATTTTATCTCAGATTTAATGAATCAAATATATATAGCTTTAGCGCTCAACTAATACAAGAAATGCATCTCAAACCTCGATAAGCCTACCTTATAATATAAATACAAATGTATTTTAATAGTTAAAACAGACTTACTTGTTTCTAGTTACCACTGATGATATAAATGTAGATATGAACTACAATGTTTCTTTGTAACCTAACCTATTATGTTATGCAATATAGATCCCAAGTCTATATGCATTTGAAGTTGTTCTTTCTGAATTCCCAATAAGAATGCAAGAGTTACCTACCATAAATGAGCTGACAAAAGCATGAGAATGGGTTCCACGAAGTGGTATCCCGAATAACTTCCCAGCTGCGACATTACTGTCAAATATAACATAGAAATAAAGATAAGTTATTCCAGGTTTTTACTGACAACAACAAAAGGGCCGCTAATTTTAGGTAAAATGAAATTCGTCATTTTTCCAATATCAGAAATGTGCGAATATGATTTATAAAGAGAAGTAATATGCTTTAGAAAAAGGAAAAACATCATCCAACAGAGTTGTGAAAAAGGAAAAATCATAATGCTCATATGCCGCAGCTGAGTTTTCTATAAGCATTACCTAGTTGCATGAAATCCTCCCAGGTAGCAGTACCTTGATGCCGCTATGCCCCCATCAGGTCCCTAAATATCAAAACAAAGACTTCATTGTTATGACCGACCTCAGAACTTCAGAAAAGAGAACTCAAAAAGTGAACACCCTGAGCTTGTCACAGCCCAAGCATGTTCCAGAGATACCTGAGCCCGTCGAAGCCCAAACTCAAGCAGATTCTTCGATTCTCCAGCAACAAAACGATGCCTTGCAGCATTTGTAGTAACTAAAGATGCATAATTTACAAGATTCAAAAAGGGAGTTTCGAGCAATTGAACCACCTGCAATAATAAAAATGTAAATCAAAACACACAACATAACAACTAGATTGACAAACAACAACAACAACAACTAACCACAAGAGTTGCAAAAACCCGAAAACAAATGTAGACAAACGGTTCTCACCGCAATTGGCCCTTCGACTCGAATCAGGGGAACCTTTGGAAAAACAACTGTACCCTCAGGAATGGCATACACTTCAACTCCTAAACAATCAACTCCTCTAAGATAGTCATAGAATCCATCCTACAGTTCACCATTGCAATTTGATTATTCGAGCTTTCGATACAAATGCAAAATCACAATTTGAAACAACAAAAAGCAGTAAAATTTACGGTGAAAGTTTCAGAACTGATTTACCTCGCACGAAGAAGACAACGATTCGCGGACGAAATCAATTTCATCCTCAGTCAATCTGAAATTGGCAATGAATCTGATGCATTCTTCCAAACCGGCAAAGATTGTGTATTCGCCGCCGAAGGGGTTCTTCCGGAAATACAAATCAAACCTGTAACAAATTCATATACAAACATATTTAGATTATTCTGCAACCATAGAATGTGAAGCTTCTGTTTGGTTGCCGGGGAAAGTGTAGAATTTTCCCGGGAAACAAACGCAGTGAGAAAGCAGAGAGAGAGAGAGAGAAGACTGACACGGCTCGTTCGTTGTGCTTGCCGGCTTTCCAGTAAGCGTAGGCCATGGTGAACTGGTAGAGATCCGTGAGCAGGGGCGTGACCATTGGATTGGTGGGGCCCGGAATGACCCGCCCCGTATCAATCGGGCCGTTCGATTTCGCCGCCATTTTTGTATTGCTTAGTTTTCTTCTGCTTCTTCTGCTTCTGGTAGATATGTGTGTGTGTGTGTGTGTGTGTGTGTGGTGTATATATATATATATATATATAGAGAGAGAGAGAGAGAGAGAGAGAGAGACCGTCT
>JADOBS010302214.1:0-13559 GCA_015708375.1 Cydonia oblonga
TTGCTTCCCTGTCTCTGTCCATTTACATACTTACCAACACCAGTGACCGGAACAATCTAGTGAAGGTCACAAGCTTGATACTTTCTGTTGTGCCAAAGTCCCCGCTGATTTTGTGCATCAACAGACATGCTTAGCGCCAACTTCATGTGATTGTAATACTAGAGTGTAGATGATTTATTACACCCAACCTATCTCATGTCAATCTATCTCACGTCAGAATATCTCTGTATGAGCTTGCATGTCACCATATGTCGATGAGCTTATGATATTATATGTTTTTATTTATGAGATATAACGATTTACCGTATTCTGAAATACTGCTTTTTACAATAATTGTTTTTATACTATACGTAATATGATTTGTTGAAAACTAATACTTGTTTTACTGCAAGAGGTTACAACTTTTACGAACACATTGGTTTTACAAAACTTTTCTTTTCAATTCACTTACCTTTATTTTTCGCCCCTCCAGGATTTAGTGGTAAAGCCTTTATGACGACGAGGATTTCTAGGAAACGCTGACATGTGGAAGGTTACTTCTGATGGTATAATCCTTATTTTACTTTTATTGTACTTATGCTTATACTCTGACATCATATGTGAAATGTGTTTAATCCCACTCACATGCCCACTCTTGTAATAGTAACTTTTAGGTTCTAATTTATTCACGTTTTTCCACATCACTACACTTTATGGTCTCGTCACCTTATAGGTGTCTGCCAACAGAGCTCCATGGGTCCAGATGGACATTTCAGGTTGGAGTGTGTCATCATTTATGCTAGACGATGGTCAAATCATCATTAGATTTTTAACCCTTCAAACCCTAATGATAGTGCTTTTATTTGAGTGCAAAATTAAAAAAAAAAAATCATAATAATTAATATACAAGAATGAAAAATATAAAAAGAAAATATACTCGTAATGACAAGCTTTACAACTTTCGTGAAGGAGTCAACTCCGAAATTCGATACCACAATCCATGAACTCTAGATTTATATTTAATCGTAGATTGTTGTTTACGTTTACACTTTATTATTGTCACTGTATTTCCTTTTTTTTTTTAGATTTTCTTTTTTGAAAACATGATATTTTAACGGCTATAGAACGATGAATGGTTTGGATCTTTGATATCATATTCAAATTTTGATTATTAGTGAAAATATTAGACTGCACAAAGATCAAGTTTAGTGCGTTGGTTTTTATAAAGATGGACAAATGCTATACACCCAAAAACACGTGGTGGCAGCATGAAGGTAGATAGTAGGGGCTATACTGGGAGAGAGCCGGTAACGAAGTTTGAAAGTTCAATATTTGGATGGTTTCTGATTCATGATATAGGTATCAGTCACAACAACATCGTCCTAAGAGGAGCGTGGGACATTAGCACAAAGCAACAAAGCTCAGGCAGTTTCCAAGATATTGCCTATTTTTGCGCTCGATAATCCAACCACCGGATCAGAACCCCCATAAATATGTAAAGCATATCCACAGTTACCTGAAGTCATTGGGGAATAGTTGGTCAAGCCAGATGCACCAGAGAAATCTACCTGATAGACCAAGGATAATTGAGAAGTTGCAGTTGCAAGAGAGCTTGTCCTTGCCTCCTTGTCATAGTGTTGCATTTTTTAAAGCTTCAAAGGTTCCCACCATTTCGAATAACCACGAAGTTGAAAACAATCATCTCGACCATGCTTTTGGCTACCTCTATAGGTGCATCCTCCTTCTAGAACTAGTTGTTTGACTAGCCACGAGAAGAGGGACCTAGTTCTTGACTGTGATCTGCCATGACGTTTGCAGGTGGCGAGAAACATGAGCAATAGCCAGAGGTGAAGGCCGACATGAGGTTGGAGCCATGAGCATGACCAGCAACTCGTGACACTGGTCGAGAAACCATTACAGTGCCAGTAATGGTGCTCATCATTACAGAATGTCTTATAGCCTCTCGTCTAACATAGGCAAATGTTTGTTCAACCGATGGGAAATGATCAATATAGAGAACATTGCTCTGAATTTTATCAAATAAATCGCCCAAACCAGCAAGTAGTATAAACTCGATGTGTTTGAACAATCTTCTTATAACTTTCGATATTGTGGATGGAAATTTCCGTTGTCTTCTCCTTTGATGAAAATGCACTTGGAAAATAATAATACCTAAGATTAAGGTCAAAAACCTCAAGCGCCCACGATGAATTGGGGGGAGGGGGCTTTGGAAAGAATCTCCGATGCCAAAGTTAGAATTTGAAAGAGAATGTATTTTGGAATTTGTGGGTAGAGAATGCCCTAGCTTTTAGTGGTAGAATATGACTATTTATAGGGGGTGGCCGACCCTATTTGGAGAATAGAGACTGGTCATATATGGTGGAATTATGAGTATAATTGCAAGATATTATGTGAAATAATATATTGCAATTAACTTGGCAATGAATCCTAAATTGAATAGGAAAATTGGGAGTTACCTTTTCAGTACAGATTTAATGAGGAGTGATGAGATGGATTTGAATAAATACCATTTTGGTCACCTTTGACTCTTCCTTGATTGTGCCGTTATTGTTTGTTGCATGGGTGTGGAATCATGGTGTGCCTCAAGGGTAATTTTATCATTTTAACCCAAAAATCCACGTGTCGCCTCCATAATTTTCTTGATTATTTTTTGCTCCACAAATGCCCTCACACTTGTTGGGTTGCTCGTAAGAAAGAGTAGCTGGTGTAGAAATCTTCCCTTGCTTTAGGAAACGTAAGATTGTTTCTTATTTTGATGTAGAATCTCACATTAATTGGAAATTAGATCCTTCTAGGAAAGAGAAATAAATCATTTCCAAAGTTTATTTAAGTCTACTTGAAGTATATGATTAAATCAACTTCAGAGAGCAATTTATTCTACCCTACAAGAGAGAGAAAACTAGAGGATATTTTGTTCCTCCTCCCCTAGCAATCTTCTACACTTGTCCGTGCAAAGGACTATCCTTCATTGCTTTCTTCGTCTTCACACAACACCAAGGTAAGAAAAAATTAATTTTCCTTGTCTTCTTAATTTTTGGGAGCCTTGGGGCTTGAAATTTAGGTCGACGGGGGTCGAGGATGTGTGAAAAATGGTTAGAAAGGACCACGACATTGTTGCTGTGGGTGGCTTGATGTTGTTGGCTTGGTGCAGTAGTGGCTGGTTGGGCCAGGTGCGGCTCGGCTTGGGACGAGCTAATTGAAGCGCAAAGGGTGCTGGGCTGGGCTTGGCATGGGCTAGGCATGTGAGCAGCGGGCTGGGCTTGGCATGGGCTAGGCATGTGAGCAGCGGGCTGGGCTTTGGGCTTGGCTTGTTGAGGTGACGTCAAAGAGGCGTGGGCAGAGAGAGAGTGTATGGGAGGCGTGGGGGTGCCTACCCCCTTCCAGCTAAATTGGGCCAAGAGAGAATGGGCCAGGTCGTGGGGCCTGGCGTTCTGTTGGGCTTTTGTGGAATTTCTTTGAGCATATCTTCTTCAAGCCACAAGAACGATGATGGTGTGCCGCCGTTGTATCGTCAAAGCGTGTCTTTGAGTAAAGTGGGTTACTTTAGGGCTGCTCACTTCAAAATTAGCTCTGATGACTCGTTTAGAGATTTCCTTAAAGAATATAGGCATGCCATTCCATCTATGGTGCGTGTGAAGTGTGTCAATGAGGGTAGTAGCAGTGAGCCATGTAGTGGTGTTCCAAGAGCCATCAAGTTTCACCATTTCTACTTCTTGTTGGGATTTACTTTTCCCATGCCGCGTTTCTTCCAAGAAGTGCTTTGCTCCATGAAGTGTGCCCCCGCTCAATGTTCTCTAAATGCGGTCTGTGTGATGGTGGGATTCCTTAATCTAAGCCCATCTTTGACTTGGATCTAACTTTCAACGAATTCTTGTACTTCTTTGACATAGGCCATATTGATGGAGTTAGGCAGCTATGATCCCGCCATAGGCTCTTTGATCATTCGAGCAAGGGAGATCATGACTGGGCCGAGGAGACTTTGGAGATAAGTGGAGAGTGGGAGTTTGATTCTTCCCCTAAGCTACGTGTTCTGACGGTTTTCATTACCAGTAAGTAAACTACTTAGTCTCTAGGCTGCTTTATGGTTTTGCTGAGTTGCTCTCAAATTCATTGATTGTCATTTTCTGCTTATGTAGATTCAGAATTCTGCTTAACTCCCAAGATTTCTCCAGAATTCTGCTTTAGGTATCCCTGCTGAGTACTGTGAATGACGTTGGTTGTTTAGTCCTTTTCGTCGGGAGAAAGGTGGGCTGCCCTTAAGATAGGAGATAAAGCGGATCAAGGCGGAGATATTAGCTTGTCCGATCACTGTCATAGAGCCTGATGTGAATGAAGGTGGAAAAAAAGATCTTCCCCGCCTGCTCAATAAATGCGAGCCTAGAAAAAGCCGAAGACTTCCTCCACTATTCGTTGGGGTTCACCTGTTGTCGATAGGCTTGTGATTGACTTGACTTCTTCCAAAGGGAAGAAATTTGGGACTGCTAGATCCGAACCGGTGACACTTAACATGCTAAAGGTGGCTAGTATAATTGCGTATAGGATTGCACAGCATAGAGGTTCCGTTATGCTCCCAGTCACAAAATCTACTCTAAGACGTTCGTTAGGAGCTAAGTCTAGTTCACCTTTGGAGAAGCTTGCTACTATGAGGAGCAATAAAGTGGACTTCGTTGCTAAAGTGGCGTCAAGGCCCACTCCCCTTGCTGTTGAGATTGATTTGCCTGCTGAGAAATAAGAGACTGCTTGCGTGGGCAGTTGTGAGAAATCCACCAAGCCTATTTCTGGAGAGGCTGTTGAGACTTATGCGCTCTTGAAACCAGATCTGCTTGAAGACATGGAAGCGTGTGCCAAGCTTGCCGATGACATTAAAGGGGTTGTTTTCCTAAGTTCCTTTGTAAAGCATATGACCGAATATAGAATGACTACTTTGCTTGCTATGATGCAAAAAAAGACGATTCTGGCATTCGAGTATATGCTCCTTGATCAAGAGGATACCAAGGAAGCGGCAAAAACTATGGTAGCTTAAACTTATTCCTTTGCCAAGAAGATCAAGAAGTTATAGTCTGAGCTTGTCGCTTTAAAAGGGTCTAATATCTCTGCCCCTACTTCTCTGCAGCTTGAGACCACTCGCCAAGAGATTATTGCTTGAAGACTAGGCTTGAAGTGATCCAGGTTAAGTATGAAAGTGCAGAGAAAGAGATTGGATGTTACATACCTCATATTGAAGATCTTGAGCGTGCCGTTTCTGATCTTCATTCCACTGCTTATGTAAAGGATGAATAGTTGATTGCTTCAAGTGTTCCATTTCAAGAAGATCGTCGATAGGCTTGAACCTCAAGTGTTGGAATTCCAAGGTGCACTGAAGATCAACGAAAGTCTGAAGAATGAAGTGGATGAGCTGCAGCATGTCCGTGTTGGTCTGCTCGAGAAGATCGAGCAACTAAAGGGTGAGAATAATGGGCTAGAGGCTTCCCTTATTCAGAGTCAGACCGATTTCTACAAGCTGGGTTATCTAGATCATCTCTTTGGTAGGTCGTCTGACTTTGAGTTTGCCGGGAAAGACTTTTAGACCTTATCTATTTCTCTGGAAGACTTGCTTGCCTTTAATTTTAAGGCTTCCATTGGCGAAGTACTATGAGAAGTTGGTACCCAGGCTAGGGCAGCCGGGGTAAAGCGCTGGATGATGTCGGTTTTGAAGGTATCACGGTTGTTGAAGGTATGATGACTGAGTAGTCGTGTAATGTCCAAGCTGCTGAAGGGTAGTCTTCTAGGTAGCCTTTAGGATTTTCTTTATTTTCTTTGTTGCTTTTGCTTTGCTTAAGCTCATTCGGTCTTTGCTATTTGTTTATCAATTTTGCTAGAAAATTTAATAAACTTGCTTCCTTTGCTTTTATTCATCTTTAAACCAGTGGCGGGCATTCTGTTTTTCTATAAGTGAACATGCCTGCATAGCCTATGAGCCGTAGGTGTTAGTGTGGAACATTTGCAAAGTTGTTAGCCATAGGGTCAGCAGCCGAACGCCTTACTTACAGAAGTAGACTAGTCCGTGTGACCACTTCGCTGTTGACCTTGGTTTTCTACAATCCTTTGAGCTGTGTGGCCTGTATCACAACATACTAAAGATTTTTGGGTCATGAAATTCGCTAACCTTTCGTATCAAAAGTACGCGGTTATATGGAATTTCATAACCAAAGGTCCAAGATAACTCATTGCTCTTTATGTAACTAATTCAGTGGGTTGGGTGGCAAGTATCACAACACTTTAGGAATCAGTGTAGATCTAAACGATCATTCCACGCTTGGCAGAGGTGAAGCTTATTTACTAGGTAGCATGTCAGCAATGGATTGAGCTTCGTATATGCACGCTAACTATTTAACCTTTCACAAAGATCTGCAGTTGTATAAGTTTAGCGCCACTTACGGCTCGAAGGGCAATCCGTAGGCGATCTTTGGGAAACTGTAGGCTACCTTAGTACACTCAGTAGCAGCTTTAGGGTTCCAAGGCAGCTGTCTATAGGACATACTGCGTAATGTGCGTCATCCGTCTTTGAGGCCTAATTCCCCAAGGATTAAGCCAAGAGACCCAAAATCCTTCAGTTAGCTAAGCCTTGAAAAAGACCATTGTGACTACTTCTAGGAATCCTAGTGCAAGCCATCATGCACCTAGTTACACTAGGGCAGCCCGACTTATCCATGTCTGGATATTCGAAGTGTAAAGTTTATCCTCCCACATTAGAGAGCAAACTTATGTGGGTATCGGGGAATTGGTTTACCTTCTCGCACTGAAGAGCATGGTTGGTCCCCAGGGGCGCAATTCCTGCGATAAGTCCTTAAGAAGGACGTGGTCTTCTTTTGAATTGCATGAGTGATCAGTTGTTGTAAGCATGCAGCCGAGCCAAGTTGTAAATTACTTCTGAATTCCTTATTGAAAAACGAGTGAAACGAACAAAAACTTAGTTGTAAGGTAGGAACTGCATAGCAACTAGATAGTCATTGACTTGCGAGGTGGTGCCTGTCGAGCTGCTTGAGTCTTCGGGCTTTGATGTAACGGGAGGTCACGCATGGTACTTCCTCATATTGTAAGCGTTCCACTGGTTTTTGATCTTTTTTTGTTCATGGTGGCAAGGGTGTAACTACCCTTGCTGCCTACTCTGCTGATCTTGTATGGACCTTCCTAGATGAGATCCATCTTTTTGGAGCCTTCTCTGCGAGCAGTGATGAAGGCTTTTCTTAGGACTAGATCTTTAGGCTAGAACTGCCAGATCATGGCCCTTTTATTGTAGCTAGAGAGAAGTTGCTGCTGGTAGGCTGCGATACGAGTAATGACCTTGTCGAGTTTCTCCTCTGCCAGATCTAAGCTTATGGCCATCTCCTTTTTGTTCTACTCGACGCTTGGAAGTAAAGTATTGATACTTGACATGATGACATTGGGATGAATGATTGATTCTGAACCAAATGCCAAAGAGAAAGAAGTCTCACCGGTTGCTTGTCGTTTGGTTGTGCCATATGCCCATAGACATTTAGGAAGTTTGTCTGGCCATTTTCCCTTCTTGTCGGAGAAGAATTTCTTGAGGCAGTCGAGAATCGTCTTGTTGGATGCTTTAGCTTGCTCATTGCCTTAGGGATACCTCAGCGTGGACATGTGCTGCTTGATGCTGTATTTCTGGAAGAACTTCGCCAAATCTTTGCCTACGAATTACGGGCCGTTGTCTGTGACGATGGGTTGCCAAATTGGTAAATGATCTTCCTCCATATAAAGTATTTTATGTCCGTTTGATTTGTACTTGCCATAGGCTCTGCTTCCACCCACTTGGTGAAGTAGTTAATTGCCACGATCATCATGGCTCTGTCCCTAGTAGCAGGCAGCATTGGCTTTACCAAGTTGTTGCCCACTGCATGAACGGCCAAGGAATCATCTACGGATGTAGTTCGTTAGTAGGCAGTGCTGGTACTGGCTTGTAGGGTTGGCTACAATGATACTTTTGTACTAACTCCTTAGCATCTTGATGCATAGTAGGCCAGTAGTAGCCTATGTTAAGAGCCTTCTATGCCAAGGATCAGCCTTCAAAGTAATTTACACAAATGCTTTTGTGGATTAAGCTTAGAACCTTTAGGTCGTCGGGAAGCGTTAGGCAGCGGAGATGTGGTCCAATGTAGGATCTTGGGATGAGAATGTTGTTCCACATGTAGTAACGTGCTACCTTTGTTTGGAGCTTTCTAGACTCCAATCTTTCCATGGGGAGTGTGTCGTTGACCAGGTAGTTTATAGTGGAATCTTGCCAGTTTGGAGTTATCCTAACCTCGAGCACCTCGACTGCTGGCTCCGCCACTATGCTTGGTTTGTCTAGATACTCCATCGGAATAGAGCATTTGAGTTGATGGTCAAGGGCAGAGCCTAGGCCGGATAGCGCGTCCACGTAAGCGTTGTCTGCCAGAGGAACTTGAGTGAGGGTGTAAGTCTGAAATGCCTCAAGTTACTTTCGTACCTTTTCTAAGTATTGTGCCATCTTCGGATGTGTCGCCGTGTACTCCCAAGCAGTCTAGTTGATGATTAGTTGGAAATCTGATTAGTTGGAAATCAGAATAAATTGCAAGTTTTTTCACTGCCAAGTCTTTTTCCATTCGAAGGCCTGCTACTAGGGCTTCGTACTCTGCTTCGTTGTTGGATGCTTTGAAGCCTAGAATGATTGCCTGCTCGAGCATTAAACCGTCTGGTCGATGTGCAAATGACAAAAGTCTTATTCAAACGAAGCAGGCGTGGCTATGGCATGCTTAGTTACCTCCAGAGCGTCATTGGGTTGCTCTGTTGTCTCGCCTAGCCTAGGCATGAATTATGCTATGAAATCTACCAAGGCTTGGGCCTTTATCACCGTTCGGGGTCGAAAAACTAAGCCGTATTGGCAAAGTTTTAACACCCATTTGATTACTCGTTGAGAAGCATCTGGACCATGTAGGATTGATCGTAAAGAATACTGAGTCATGACGATGACAGTATGAGCTTGAAAATATGATCTAAGCCCGAGCGGCAACAACTAGTGCCAAAATTAATTTCTCGATCTTCGGATATCTGGTTTCTACATTGAAGAAAGCTTTAGAAGTGTAGATTACAGGCAATTAGGCCCCCAGCTCTTATCGTATGAGGGCAAAGCTCACTACTACTTTCGAGACTACCAAGTAAATGTATAAGTCTTCTGCTGCTTCTAGCTTGGATAGTACCGAAGGTGATGTGAGATACTTCTTCAGGTCTTGGAAAGCTCATTCGTATTTATCATCCCATTTGTCTTGTTATGCCCTCTTAATTGCTTTGAAAAAAGGCTTGCATCAATCGATGGACCACGAGAGGAAGGAGTTGAGCACGACTGCTCGCCGAGTCAAGCTTTGGATCTCCTTTAAGGTAGTTGGAGACCTCATCTCTAGGATTGCTCGGATCTGCTTGGGATATGCTTCGATTCCTTATTGGGTTACTAGGTACCCTAAGAATCTGCCTAAAGATAATCCGAATGTGCATTTAGTGGGATTGAGCTTCAACTTGTACTTTGTAAGGATGTCGAAAGTTTCCGCCAAGTTGCCGATGTGGTCTGATCGTTGCTTGCCCTTCACCATGATGCCGTTGACGTAGACCTCCGTGGTTACTCCAATTTGTTTTGTGAACATCATGTTTTCCAATCGTTGGTAAGTAGCTCCTGCATTCTTGAGGCCAAAAGCATGACCTTGTAGCAATAGGTGCCTCGCTTAATCACGAACACAGTTTTCTCCTTGTCGGGCTTGTGCATGTCTATTTGGTTGTAGCTGAAGTATGCATCCAAGAAGCTGAGCAACTGGTTCCAGAGGTTGAATCTTCTAGTAGATCGATTTAGGGAACTGGATAAGGATCCTTCAGGCACACTTTGTTGAGATCGATGTAGTCTATGCAAACCCTTCATTTTCCTTTTTTTTTTTCATTACTAGCATGAAGTTGGCAAGCCATGCTAAGTGTGCTACATCTCCTATGAATCTAGCCTCTAATAGTTTATCGATTTCCACTTCAATGATCGCCACTCATTCGGGTACGAAATGTCTTCTCTATTGGATCACTGGTTTGCAACGGGGTCAACGTACAGCTTGTGGCAAGCTATTTTGGGGTCGATGCCGGGCATGTCGGAAGGTGATCACGTGAAGACGTCATAATTTTCCTTAAGGAAAATCATGAGTTCCTCATTTTCCTTCGGGCTCAGACGTGAGCCTATTCTAGTAGTCTAATCCGGTTGCTGGGATCAATAATGTTGTGCTCGGTATCATCTTCGGGTTTCCATCTCGTCTCGTCTGCTAGAGCGTTTACTTAGACATCATCTTCTTGATCTGTCTGCTGTAATTGTTATTTGGTAGCTTCATCATCCCTTTGGACCTCGGTAGCCTCTAAGGGAGTACAAGTCTTTTTTTTTATTCCTCTAGTACTTACATAGTGCTTCGTTGAGATGTGGCCTGGTCAGACTTAATTTCTTCGACTCCTCCTCCCGGGATAGAGAATCAGATTTTTTGATACTTAACGGAGATGGGTCGCTTACTATCGTGAACATCTGCTTTAAGACAACTGACGGTGTTCTCACGTCAAGTGTAATGTTGTCGATGGTAGTCGAGGTGTGTCCATTAAATCCGGTGAGTACCTTCGTTCAACGAATAATTATGTTTTCCAAGCCTATCTTCTGAATTACTAAGAGATAAAGTAGGTTGACTGCACTTCCATTATCAACCATCATTATGTCCACTATAACGTGGACTAGTTGGACAGATACCACTAATGCGTCATCGTGTGAGAAATCAACGCCTTCGGCATCCTGCTCGGTGAAAGCAACAATGGGTCCAGGTTGGGTGTTGACTGCCTGGACCTATGAGACTAGTAGAGCCTGCTGGATTTTCCTCTTCTTGGAATTGTTAGTGGCCCCTAAGTGCTCAGATTCGGCAAAGATGCCATTAATCCAGGTTATCTTGGTCAGCGGCTCTTTGTCGGTGTCTACGTTTCTTCTAGGATGCGCAGCTGGCTTGTCCAAGTATCTGTCGACTTTTCCTTCTTTCACCATATTCTCTAGGTAGTTCTTCCAAGTGTACCAGTCGTTAGTTGTGTGACTGAGACCTCAATGGAATGCGCAGTACTTGGTGTGGTCCAACTTGGAGGTATCTCCCTTTGATTGTTTTGTCAACTTGAACCATGGTTCGCTCTTGACGTCACGAAGGATTTGGTGGATCGGGATCAAGAATTTAGATAGTTCTTGGGTGTCAAGCCTTCTTTAGTTGTGGATCGGTCCCTACGCTTGGCCTCCTACTTGTTTTTGTTGTTGTACTGCTTACCTTCCTCATTGTTTTGAGTTACTGCCAATTCTCTTCAAGGCTGCTCGGGTGCCTTGTTTGCTCATGGAGCCTCGTCCCAAAATGCATGCTTTTCTTCTAACGCGAAAGAATCTGCCATACTTAAATCTTATTCCATGATCAATTCTCCGAACAGTGGGTGGTCTGCTGCGAGTCATTTTTGGAAGGTTGCACTAGCTATCAAGTTGTCGCATCCGACTATCTTTGCCTTCTCTGCTTTGAACTTCTTCACATAGTCTTGAAGCGACTCTTTTGGGTTCTCCTTGACGTTGAACAAATAGTCGGACTTCTTCTTGATCGAACGGTATGATGAATACTCCGTGGTGAAAACCAAAGAAAGCTCATCGAAACTCCAGATGAATTATGGCAGCAGGGTGTGGAACCAATCTTGTGCCTCGCCTTGTAAAGTGGTGAGGAATATTTTGCACATGAGAACGTAATTGTTCCGATAAATGACCATTGTGTTTCGGTAGTGCTTTAGGTGTCTCTACGGGTCACCATCTCATTTGAAGGATATGAAATGTGGCATGCTGAACTTACGTGAAGGCTTTGCCTACTCAATTTCGTCTGTGAAAGGTGACCAACTTATGTTGGTCATGTCCTATCGTAATACCTTGTCAGTGACCTCGTTGCTTTGGAAGTCGCGCAATCACTCGGTCAGAAGTTTCTCTACTTCTTCTTGAATTTACCTTTGTTAGGGTAGCGGAGCTTTCGGCTGCCCCCGGTCGTGACTTGCTGGTCTAGGTTGTTCTTCTATGTCTTCGGCTTGTCTATGTCGTGGCTGCGGTGTATGTGGTATGTTCCTGGCAGGCGAGTGAATTTCTCATAGACTGTCGGTTGAACTTGAGCTGGATTAAGTGACTCCTACTTTCCGTCCATCATGTTGCCTACTCCGATGTGAGGTAGAGGATACTCCTTGCGGGCTTAGCCACGAATGAACACTTAGCTTGGAAGGTTCCTTATGTTGATTATCAGAGTGTGGCCCCAACCGTAAGTGTATACTCGTCCGTGGGCCTAACCGAAAGTGCACACTCTTTCACGTGCGCTTAGAAGAGATTATACGTTATCTTGGGGGCCTAATTGAGATTGTACATTGCCAAAACGCTTGGTCAAGTGGCTGCTTGCCGGGACCTTGTTGGAGAGGTTCATCGTCTGCCTTTGTCCTACTTAAGGACACCTCATTTGGGGCACGTTACATCTCAGTACGCTGCAAGAGCTGATTCACCAAGGTTGTTTACTGTACGAGGGTGCTTGTCAACTCTATGATTTGTCGAGACTAGTGTTGTTCGCCATTTGGGTTGGAAAAGCTCGGACGGTATGCGTCTTCTTGAGTAGTGGATGTGTAATGGACTACATGCGCAAGATTTAAGTTGAGAAATGTCAAATCTACATGAAAATACCTCTGATTCAATCGTCGATCTAGAAATCTAAAGTCCGGATGGTTAAACCGATCTTGGACAGATTTGGGCTGCTAGAGGGCCGCAGGAGTGGACCGAACCTCAGGTCGGACCGTGGGTGCGGGCTGGGTCACTGGAGCTCATAGGTGCTGGGTTCCCCTCGACGCTGCTTGGGCCTGCGGGTCTTAGGCTCGGCTTTGGAGCGTGTTGGGCTCACGCTGCCTTGGGACTGCCAGTGTTGGGCTGCTTCAATTGCTACAACTGCTTGGGCCTGTTGAATGCGGGCTGCCTTGCTTTGGGCTGGCTACCTTGTGGCACAGGCTTAGGCCTACTCACCGTGGGTAATGGGCTCGCCAACGGCTGCTGTCGTGGTTGCTACTATGGTGGCTGCCACAATGGTACCCTGTGGGGGTGGTGCCCTCCACTCGTCGTTGCGTTGAGCCTCATAGATTGTCGTGGTAGGGCTACGTCATGATCTCCATCACTTGGTCCAAATCCTTGAACGTAGGAAGTTCATTTCATCGTGGTTTCCAAATTTCTAGTCATTGTACTTTTCTTTTACGTTTATAAAAAAAATCTAGGAATAAGAACGTAAGAAAAATCTACAAATGAACAAGAAATGAGAAACTTTGAATGCGAGAGTCTTCTTCGAGCGTGTGAATCAGGACTCTCAATGAAAGCACCAATTTGTGGATGCAAATTTCTGCCATCTTCTCTTTTGACGAAAATGCACCTGCAAAATAATAACACCTAAGATTAAGGCTAAAAGCCTCATGCGCCCACGATGAATTGGGGGGGGGGGGGTGGCCTTGGCCAAAGAATC
>JADOBS010302215.1:0-13562 GCA_015708375.1 Cydonia oblonga
AAAAAAATTAGGATTTAGAGACTACGAATATAGGGTGATTAATTAAATCATCTTATTCCCTAAAAGCTTAAGTAATTATAATGGGTAATTTATTAAAAAAATATATTAGAAATGGCGTTGGTTTTAGGACTTGGCTCACTTAGGTGGAGTATGAGCATTAATTGATACGGGCTACAATTTTGTTAAATTGAGTTTGGTTAGTCGGGTTGGGTTGGGTTAGGTTGAGGATGGACGGACAAATGATTAACTCAACTCAACTCAATCAATGAACATATCAAAATTCGGTTGGGTTCAGATGAGTTATAACTATAAAAAAAAAACTCACTTGTTCAGGTTTAAAGTCGAATTAAACATTGATGGATTCAGATTCGTCCAACCCAAATTACACCCATAGATAAAATTAGAACGTTTACCGCACCCTCTTTGCAAAGATGAGACCGATAAACGGAGAATCAATCTCAAGCAAGCCCTAAATCAACCCGAACCCGAAGAAAACCCGTCCCAAGTCGTATTACAAGGCCCGTGACATTGGGCCAAGTCCCATAAGTTGAGCCGGCCCAAACCCATAAGAAAGGAATCCACCTGATATTTAAATTGCACTAAATTTGATAAACCACACATCCGGAATATTTTCAAATCCAATCCCCTGTACTCAGTCGTACGAAAACCAAACACCAACACCGAACTCGAACCGTCCAGATCCCACACAGTCTCCACGTGTACGGATCCCATCGCCCCCACAGATACAAACTCCGTACTCTCCCTCCTTTACCCTCGTCTCCGTGAAAAATCCAATGAAAAACAAATTCAAAAAAATAAAAATAAAAAATAAAAAAGGTTTTCATTGGCTCTGCCCTCTCACCTTTATATTCAAGTTTCGCGGCAACGCCCCCTCTCTATCTCCTTCTCTCTCTAAAATACCCACTCTGTCTCTCTCTAAAAGTCCCTCTCTCTCCTCCTCCTCCTCACCACTTTCTCTCTCTAGAGCTCCCTCGCCGCTGCCATCTCCCTGATGGTTCAATTCGGGTCTGCATAAACCCCACGACGAGTAAGTGCCTCCGATCTGTAACTTTTAGGGCTTTGAAAAGGGTTATCGGCTCGGAATAATTTGAAATTTTGGGAGTTAATATTTTGAGAAATAGCTCTGAATTTTTTTTTTTGTTTCGTTTCTGTTGATTTTCGAAGTGGTTGTGGGAAGCGGCTCTTTTGAACCAGTTTAATCGGCGTCGGTGATTGCATGTGGAGTGGGTTTTTGAATTTTGGGAGTCGATCTCAAAATGTGGTGGGATTTTGGGCAATTGAGGGTTTTTCCGAATCCGAATTTGGTGTGTGCGTTGTGCTGAGGTTGAATTTCAATTTCGCAGACACTTTGGTTTACGAAAATTTAGTTTACAATGAGGAAATAATGATAAGAAAGTTTTTAATTTTTTGAAGTGGTTGTACCTTGTTTGATGCTCATTCGGGTGTGTGCGTTGTTCTGAGGTTGAATTTGAATTTCGCAGACTGTTTGGTTTTCAAAAATTTGGTTTTCGATGAGAAAACAACAATAACAAAAAAAATTTATTTTTTGAAGTGGTTGTACCTTGTTGTTTAATGCTATAGATCTTATTGGAATATTGAGTAGGGCGGAGAATTTGTTTTAGAGAAAAGAGGTTTTTGTTTTGGCTTGTTCTTGAAGAGAAAACATACTGTTTTAGTTTTTTTGATTGAGGTATTGTTGCGATTATTTGGTTGTCGAACTGCAGTTGGTGTCACTGGGTAGGAGATGTTTTAAATCAGCAGCACATATGCAGTTCTCTGATTTGTGTTATGTGCTTCAGATACGCGAACTTTGCCATGGCCCCAACAAGAAAAGCCAAAGGTGTAAAGCGGTATGCAACTGTAAATGAGGCATCTCCGGAGAAATATGGCGGAGGGTCAAACAAAAAGAAGCAACGGGTGACTCCTATTTATTTTTCATTTCAGCACTTGTGAAGGCTGATTACATAAATCAACTGATATTTTCTTTGTTCAAAATTTTTGCATAGAAGAGAAAGTTGTCTGATAAGTTGGGACTGCAGTGGAGCAATGGAGAGCTTCAGCGTTTTTATGATGCATACAGAAAATATGGAAAGGATTGGCGGAAGGTATGCTTGTATTTGATTTCCTGTTTCAGTTTGCCTTTGGAAATTTGTAGACAACTAAAGCTGATTGCTGGTGCTATTGCCATTTATCAGCTTTAGGCTAATCGCATTGTACTTGGTGAATCATATTGTAAGCAAATTTCATTTTGCGTCCTTTAATGTCTGACTAATAGTTGTTTATACTAAAATGAATTGTTCTTTTATGCACTTTCTGTTTTATTTACTCCCTTATCTTTTAGATATTTGATTTCTGTGGATTTCTAGGTGGCTGCTGCAGTGCGCAACAGAAGCATTGAGATGGTGGAGGCTCTTTACAATATGAACCGAGTATGTGTGGTCCATGATACTACCTCAAGCTTGTTATTAAACTTTCATTATAAGGTGGTCTTTTACCATTTCTGACAATATGAATTGTTTATGCTTCTGATTTCAGGCGTATTTGTCATTGCCAGAGGGAACAGCTTCTGTAGTTGGCCTTAAAGCGATGATGACAGATCACTATAATGTTATGGTGAGACTGGAATACTCTTTCAAGTTTGTCCCCTGTTTTTGGATTTTATACATTATTTAGAAATGTTGGGGTTACTAGGGTTACTGTTGATATGATTTGATCCACATCATGGGCTCTTAAGTTTACTAACAATGTTACAGTGCACATGAAACAATGAGTGTTGTTAAAGCTCTCCTTTCTTTTTCACATTATGTAGTCTTGTATGTGCTATATTAGTATGAACTTGAATATTTCTACTCATCAGGGGTCTCTTTGTAACCCAATTTCGTACCTCTGAATTGACAGGAAGGCAGTGATAGTGAAAGAGAGAGCAATGATGATTTAGGATTTTCTCGAAAACCGCAGAAACGCAAGCTTGGGAAAGATCAGCCCAGTGTCTCGAAGGATGTTTTACACACTCATCCAAGTGCATCACTTGAAGGATGCCTATCATTACTAAAAAGGAGAAAGCTTGATGGTATGATACCTTATGTGATGAACATCATACTGGTGCTTAATCAACTATATTTATATCTTTGTACTAATTGTTCTTTTACCTCATATCCTTTTCTTTTGCAAGGCTGAAGATTAATATGCTGATTGCAGAGTTAAACCTGATAGGGAATAAGAAAAATAACATAAAAAGTTTGGTTTGTTGAATATGTGATACTATAGAAGGTGGAAGAACTTTTTTCCTTGTTTTGGTGGGGGAGAGTGAGGGTTGGGGCTTCTTTTGATAGGTTGGAAGGTCTTCTGCGATAATTTTATTGCTATCCAATGATGCTCAAATGGTCTTCTTTTGTTTAGAATTTCTTTTCCATGTTTGAAAGATGTTTTCTTAGTGCTCAGAGAATCCACATAAATTAAAAACAATTGGAAAATGTTTACATGCATGTAGCCTGGTGCAGTGCTAGTTCATATTTTTGTTTGGTGTCAGTTCATGATCATGGGAACTGTCTTGAATATTTTTCTGATGGTGTACATAATAGAAAAATGATTATCATCTGAAGCTTGCCTTCTGTTCTTTTGACGCAAATTTTTATCAGGTGACCAGCCTCGTGCAGTTGGAAAGAGGACTCCTCGAGTCCCAATTTCATATCCGCATAAGAAAGATGATAGGGAAGCTTATGTTTCTCCAATTAAAAAGGGTCAGAAGTCAGAGGGGGACAATGATGATGATATTGCGCATGTGGCAGCATTATTGACCGAGGCTTCGCACAGAGGAGGCTCTCCCCAAGTTTCTCAGACGCCATACGGAAGACCTGTGCATATAAAATCTTCTTCTGTCCAGAGCTCAGGAAGAGTGGTACATAATATGGCTTCACTTGTTCTGGCCCTACATTTGTTGCCTTATTCATAGAGATTTTGAACTGAATGATTTGATTCTCTTTTGTTTATGTAATATAGCATCCACCACCAGGGAAAGCTCGTGCCAATCTTCGTCGTGCTTCAGTGGATGAAGACTGGTTGGAAGGTAGTTTAGGAAGTGGGGGCGCTGAAACTGGAGATGATGCTGGAGATTTGTTAGAAGGTGTAGGTACAGTAGAAATGCCTTTGAAGGTGAACAAGTCGTATAAAAAGAGAGGGAAAGTTAAACACAGTGGGAATCATCAGTTTGATGATGGCGGGGAAGCATGCAGTGGCACTGAAGGACTTAATGTAAGTTCTAGGGCGATAGATGATAGTGAAGTTTCAAATACAAAAGGGGAACGACCTTCTCCACAAGGTCAAAGGAAGGAGAGCAAGAAACTTTATTTTGGAGGTAATTTTGCTTGTGCACATTATATATTGTTTTCCTGTTCTAAAGTCTTTCATATATCTTTGGAGAATGATGACTATTTAATTGTTACTTTCTTCTTCTTTTTCTTTTCATGCGATTGAAAGTTGAAATAAATGGCGTGATGTATTCTTTATCTTCTGGATTATGGTTTTTCTTTGTTTTGGAGTTTTGTTTGTCCTTTTCTGTTTACATATTATTTGTGCTGATTTCAGATATGATTTTAGAACCTAGAGGACAAACACTGAATCCAACCATATTTTTGTACATTTACGTATTATTTGTGCATATTATTTATGCATACAATTTGTTAATATGACAATCAGGGGCATAGACATACCTAATTGCACAGGCACCTTTAATAACCATTTTGAATTCCAGCAATTGCATTTTTTTTTTTTTTTTGCAATTTTTAGTATCCTTACTTCTGCAGCTTGAGGTTTACAACCAGCCATATGTATTGAGGGTTGCTGTATATGTCTTTTAACGATGTATTGATATTGCAATTCTTCTTCTCGCAGATGAAAGCTCATGCTTGGATGCTCTGCAAACTTTAGCTGATTTGTCTCTGATGATGCCGGAATCAATGGAATCTGGTATGTAGATTGTTGCTTAAAAAATTTCCTGGATGGGTGGTAGTGAGACATTTTATCTATATATAGGGAAAATAGATCTTCAGGTATCAACTTATAACTTTATTGCGACATCCATTTGCATTTAGAGGATGGATAAATTTGAAGAAAAATGACTTGGATGAATTCATGAAATAATAGTTTAGTGCAGCGTTTTAAACTGCTCTTTGTTCTCGGGATTCATGTTTTTATCTGGGTGCAATTGTTAATTTTGCACATCTATTATGCATGGTTAAATGATCAAATGTTTTCTCTTAAAGTATGATGTTATCCTTATTTGTTGGATATAGGATCATCTGTCCAGTTGAAAGATGAAGGAGCAAATGTTGATGCGGAAGATAAATTTAGTGTCCCCGAAGCCACATCTACAAGCCAATTCAGAAACAAAAATAAAATCCCCAGCGCAAAACATAGAGTGCCTTACACAATTTCTGGAGTTGAGGGTACCAATTCCAAAAAATCCAAACTTGGGAGGGATCCGGCAGTTGATATGAATACTGTCTCTGAATCGGAACAACAGCTTCTGTCTACCACTAAAATATTGAAAAGGAAACGGAAGTCTTCAATACCAAAGGTAAACATAGCAATGAAGGTTGATTATCAATTTAAATTTTCTTAGAATCTCTCTTACCTTAATTTTTTTCATCAACTTTTTGGTTATTTGGTGACGAACGACAATTCTTGTTCACGTTCAGATATCAAATGCTGATGCTCATATGGATTCTGATATGAATGAACCTTCAAAGACTGAGGTATGTATGCTGATCATCTTTCTTCACATTTGCACATGTTTTCTCCTGTCTTCTGTTGAGAGCCAATATTTTGTGGTTACTTTTTGGATTCCAAGTCTTGTAGCTATGGATGGGCGTATATATGAAGCATGGATAGCCATATGATAATAATATAACAATATAGCAATTCTTGAAAGAATAGGATATGACCATTATATAAATGTATTATATTTGTACCATTATATAAAATGGTAGTAAGTTTGTTGGATATTTTGAAATATATAATTATATATTTGTGTTATCCAATAAGAAGTATCATTTTCAACATGATAAATTTTAGTATGTTTTTAGTTTTCACTTGCATTTATGGTCCCTTTTCTGCACCAAACGTAGTAACAGTCCATTTCCATCAGGACAATATATACACATACAGTATAGCTTCAAATTGTGGATCTTTTGAGCTGGACGTTATATTGAATGAAATTAAATGATTGTTTACCTGTCATTTTGTTTGAGTTATGTCTTACTTCATTTCCCATGCTATATGTTGTAGGGCTGTGGTGAAGAAGAAAATAAACCAGTGACTAAAGGAAAACGCACCAATCAAATCTCTACTCCTTCAAAACAATGGAAATCAGCCAGATCATTGGAAGGATCTTTGAATAGTGATCATAGGCGTACAGTGACTGATTTAACGGGATCGACCGCACAAGCTCCCACTTCAAGCCAAGTTAATTTGCCAACGAAACGAACAAGTAGACGTAAAATGTATATACCCAGAACGTTGCACCCCAAAGAGAAGTCTTTTGAGAAAAAATTGAAAAATCAACTTATCACACGCACAAACTCAGTGCAGGACAGAGCACTCCATCTAAAGGTAAAGTCATGCTCCCTATTTTTCTATAAATTTTTCCATGTTTAAAATCAAAGGTATTCTTTTCTCATATAACCAATTTGCAGGAAAAGATCTCTTGTTGCTTGTCATCACATTTAGTACGTAGATGGTGCACTTTTGAGTGGTTTTATAGCGCACTTGACTACCCTTGGTTTTCCAAAAGGGAGTTTGAGGAGTACTTAAATCATGTTGGACTGGGACACATTCCGAGACTAACTCGTGTTGAATGGGGTGTCATTAGAAGGTACATATTTCAACTAGTTTAGATAGAATATGGTATGTGAATTGTGAAAATATTAACTGAAGATTGTTTCATTGCTTTCTCTACATTGCAGTTCCCTTGGCAAACCTCGAAGGTTTTCTGAGCACTTTCTACATGAAGAAAGGGAGAAACTTAAACAATATCGGGAATCTGTGAGGAAACATTATGCTGAGCTTCGTACTGGTGTTAGGGAAGGACTCCCAACAGATTTAGCAAGACCTTTATCAGTTGGGCAACGAGTAATTGCTCTACATCCTAAAACAAGAGAAGTTCATGATGGAAGTGTGCTCACCGTTGATCATGATAAGTGCAGGGTTCAGTTTGACCTTCCAGATATAGGAGTTGAATTTGTCATGGTAGGGGATTCTTTTAACTTGTCTACATGTCATTCTTTCCATTTTGTATTCGTATTGTCAGTGTGGAAATATTTTTGTGAGTCTCATTTTTGTCAAAGTACATATTGACACTCTTGCACCCATCTTCACACACCAAATACTAGCTTATTTGATCTTTAGTGAGTCAATAGTTACCAATGCTAGATAAACTGTTTTCCCTCGACCATATTTTAGTAATTAAATATTGGGTTCTACCAGATATATCACTCAAGTTATTACTTTTAGGGAGTTATGTTCTAGTTTTCTGTTTAGCTCTTACTGAATTGTTTTATCTATCAGAAATTCAAAATAAAATTATGTGGCTGTTGATTCAAATAAAGACCATGGACCATAAAAACTTTAGGTTATGAATTCAAAGATTACGTACTAATTATATATTAACTAAAGGAAGATGAACCCAGAAGATTTCAGATGATGCTGCTGTTTGCTAAGAAGCTTGATAATTTAATATTTTATTCTTTGGGTTCCTATTTCTCATGTGCTATCAAGAGCTAGTGTATCAGAACGATACATCAAGAAAATCCGTTTGTTTATTTTGAGATATGACATGAGAAAATTTCTTTGCAGGACGTTGATTGTATGCCTTTGAACCCATTGGATAATATGCCAGAAGCTCTTAGGAGACAGAATATTGCTTTTGACAAATCCTTTCTTACATCCAAGGAGCCAAATAAGAATGGAAATCTAAATTTTGGAGGGCCTATGATGTTTCCTTCAAGTGGGCATTTGGTGAAAGCAACTAGCCCCGTGAATGCCTCCATAAAGCAGGGGAAGGTCAGCATTTCTACAAAGCAAAATTGTGAATTTGTTTATGTTAAAACTCTTCGCAGTTCATATAATCAACTAATTTTCTTAAAAGTTTGTACAGGGGAATGCAATTCATACAACAGCACAACCAAAAACAGCATCGGCTGATATTGGTAGGGCACAACAGACAGCATATAGTCAACCTGGTATGGTGGTCCCACATAATCAAGCAAGGGAAGCTGATATACAAGCTCTTTCTGAGTTGAATCGGGCTCTTGATAAGAAGGTTTATACTTTTATTTTACCTCTGAAGCTGATTAATAGATGTATATAGTTTATTTCAATTTATTGCCAAAATGGGAACATTCTGATGCCGCATTTCGCATGCATTTAGGTGTCTTATCATAAATTCAGTTGGCTTGAAAGCTGTCTTCTGTATGTAAATCTTTTGTTTCTGTTTTCAACCTTTAAGCCACTTACTCCTGAACTCCTTTGGTCTTCTAGAATTTCCTCAATGTGGTCGTTGGTGCCCTTTCCCACTTTGGTCAATTGTCTTGGTGTTGTCTTTATCCATCCCTGCAAATCTTTCAGCATCAAGCTTCTTTGGTAATCTTCCTTGAATTTGTAACGATGCTCAGAAAGGGTTGATTTTGTTTTCCGAATTTTAGGAGGCATTGTTGGTGGAGCTTAGGAACACAAATAATAACATCTTGGAAAACCAGAACAGTGGAGAAAGCTCTTTAAAAGATAGCGAGCCTTTTAAGAAGCATTATGCCACGGTACTTGTACAGCTAAAGGAAGCCAGTGGCCAGGCATGTGGCTTCCGTGAATTTATATCATGTCATGCTTTACATCTGTTTTTGGTGTACCATATTCTGCTTTAACCTTGTAGCGGCCCTAAAAAATTCACTTCCACATGCAGGTTTCTTCAGCTTTGGTTAATTTGAGGCAACGTAATACTTACCCAGCAAATTCCTTGCCTCCTTGGATGAAACAGCCAGCCAATTCCGCCATCTATGGTGGCCCGAGTTCCTTCGACAGCTCTATTTCTCAAGAGTCAGGATCTAGTGTTGCTGACATTGTTGAAGTTTCAAAATCAAAAGCACATATGATGGTTAATGCTGCTATTCAGGTATGAACTGGAGGTGCTGTAATTTTGGGTTTGTAGGATATTGGTCTTCTACATTTGGGCAGTATCTTATCAAATGGCTGAAAATCCAAACATTAGTATTCTTGATTTTTTGCCAAGGAAAATCCATGCCGTTGCTCTTTTTTCTGCATTTTCTTCGGTATTGAAACTGAAGGCAGTTAGTGCGGTAACACAATGACACTATCATTACAGGCAATGGCGTCAAGGAAGTGCGGGGAAGATGCTTACGTTAGAATAAGAGAGGCTCTAGATTCCATCGATAACCAGCATTTCACATCAGACTCTAGATTACCTGTAAACAGGTCTCAAGAGCAAGTAAATGGCAGTTTGGGCCATCGCAATCAAATAAGTTCCGGCACATCAGATCCCAACTTGACCAGTGATTCATCTGCACCGAAGTTGCATGACGCTGACAAAAATGAGGCACAGATTCTTTCGGAGCTCATCTCTGCATGCGTGATGGCTGTACATATGATACAGGTAAACTGAGCTACTGTCGAGTTAGGTCGGTAGAGAAAAATGCTAGTGTTCACTTTCCCTTGGTGGTTTCTTACCTGTAACTGGATTCCTAACTGCATTATGCTGAATATTTTTCACTTGTCCGTGTGCAGACGTGCACAGAACGGCAGTTCCCTCCTGCCGTTGTTGCTCAAGTATTAGATTACGCAGTGACAAGCCTGCATCCGCGCTCTCCCCAGAATGTCGGAGTTTACAGAGAAATTCAATTGTGCATGGGCAGAATCAAGACTCAGATATTAGCACTGGTACCAACTTGAGTCCAACGCTTCCTTCCAGTCCCCGGAATTGTTTTGATTTCGTCAGTTATTCTAGACCAGACTTACTGACTGCCAATTGCGCGTCAGATCGAGTTTCTTGGTTCTTAAGCCTGTAAATTAGAAGCTGTTTCCGTGTATATATACGTCGATAAGGGCTTGGTTTTCCGTCCTACTTTTCTCCGATGTTGCCCCGTTGGCCAAAAGAAAAAAACGAGTACATGTTTCTGGTTAACAGATTATCAGTCATACTCGTGCCAGTAGTTGCATCTCAACTATGTTTCTGGTTTTTGATTAAGTTTCGGCTTTCGACATGTTTGAAGTGACTAGTGCTTCTTGTACATTTTATAGAAAGCACTTCAGGTGTTTTTGAGAGTCAAAAACATTTTCTAAAAACGTTTTTAGTCGTTTTAAAAGTACTTCTAAACGAATGAGGATCTCATCCGGATCCAAATGGTGGGGATATTCTAACCGTTCATTGTATATCGTGTAGTTTGAAATCATTTGAATTTTATTATTTAAAATTAAATACAAATAGTATCTGATGAAAATTAACCGTACGATATACGATGAACGGTTAGGATGTGAGGATCTCCGGATCCCTACCATTTGGATCCGAATGGGATCCTCATCCCTTCCAAGCGAGTTCATAAAATGTTACATAAAGAAAAACACTTCGAAACTTGGAAGTGCTTTTTTCTAGAAATCCAAAAACCACTGTTACTGACTTTAGAAGCATTTTATTTTACTTTTTGCCAAAACTAGGCAAAAGCACATTTAGTTGTCAGGAAAATACTTTTAGCTCTTGCAAAAGCAGATACAAACTTATTTCCTAACTAGTTAAATATTAAATTATTAAGAGCGAGCAGATTGGTTTGTTGCTGGCCATCTCTCCAAAATATTGAGAGAATGGGATACGATTTTGCTTAAAAAATGAAACATGCAAAATAAAATAAAATCCCAATTTGAGATGAAATTTAGTGATTGTTAATTTGTGACATTTCATTTTCTTTTTTTTCCATTGAAAATTGTGTGGACAAGGCCCTAATTGGCCATGCCCGCCAGCAGATCAACGGGCATGGCCAGCATGAGCCAATGCTTCTGTTCGCCAGTGCAACAACCATTTAAGAACACATCGATATTAAGATGTCATCCAATATAATTACAGAAAATAAAAACCCAGCCAACAATACCTAGTGTTTCGTTTCTTGCGATGCAAGGCACCGCAAGGGCATTGCAAAAATGTGCACCAAAACAAAACATTGAAACCCAGTTTTAAATGCAGCACCAGAACCATGGATGCCAATCATGCCATGTACACTTTACACAGTTCCCTTTCAAGTCATTCTATTAGCTTTAAGCCCTTAACATAAAAGGATGGAAGGCTAGGTGGAGTTGGTAATTAAGGTTTATGCCAAAGAAAGGGGGGAAAATGAATCATCCTCACAATTTACAGATTTCTCTCCTTCAAATTTCTATTCTAAAACGAGGCCGGGCTCAGAAACACGACGCACTCGTATAATACTTTTGAGTGATTAAATGAACCCATTCAGGCTGTGTAAACTAAAGACGAAAAAGCACCAAAAGGAAAATCACCCCCAGTGCCATCAAAATCCACGTCATGGTATATAGTAACCGATATGTTTAAAGCTAGCCTAGCAAGAACCTGAATACATCGCTCAAAGAAATAATCCCTTCTACACGCTTGCTGCCAGCCTCCACGATCACAAGTCTCCTAACCCCTAAACGATTAGCAAAGGAAGCGACTTGTGAAAAAACTCGTTACTAAAACAAACAAAACACAGCAAAGAAAGCTATTTACTTGATGGCCAAGCAACTCACCAGGATTAGCCAAGCGCTCCATCACTTTATGCAAAGAATCTGACCGCAAACACATCTGACATCTCTGCCCACTGTGGAAGCCGTAAGGAGAATTCGCATCTTGTCCCAGTAGCAACGCCTACAAAATGCAGACAGGCACATTCAGTTCTCAGAGGGGTGTGCATTACCAAACATTTCAAATCTGAAAATTTGCGCTAGAGAAATTTTTGCATCGCTCATTTTGTGTTTGGATTTTGTGATTTTGTCTCCTCGTCTATACTTCCGCTACTCATAGGTTGGGTTGCATTATGCTTTTGTGTCAACTGAAACTCCAAGAGTTGTGGACTCACATAATCACATAAACCTTTTGTTGCACACCGAGACTTTTAGCAATTACCTGATGGATGCTCAATTCATCAAGGCGAATCTGTGTATAAGCTTTATCTCTGGCCAAAGCAGTGATATCACTGAGGAAGAGACAACAAGCACATTCAACAATTGGTCAAGGAACAAAGAACTAGCTCTACGTAAAACTTGATGCAAATATAAATGAAATTCATTAGTTCACCTTCGTGAATAAATATCCAGCAATGAATCATTACCATCTACTATAGGTATTGAACTAACGTCAGCTGCAAAAGAAAATATAGCCACACAGAAGCATGAGTCAGGACTGACGTAAATAAAACCATCTGGCTAATTTTGGAGACAAGGTGTAATAAAAACAAGGTAAGATGTCAAGCAGATAGCTAGAAAAGAGAAGAAAAATAACCTTGTATCAACAAAGAGAAGACATCAGCAAGAGATGAATTTGGTCTTAACATTGCCAATTGCCGTCCAGTTGATTCTCCAATATTTGGAACCCATGTGCCTAAACGAAACTCAGATATAGGACATTGGAGTATGGGCAAGGAGCTAGAAGAATGTCTAAAATGCCTGCATATGCCTGAAGTTTTATTACAGATTAGTATCTAAATGTGCAAGCTTAACGATATACTAGAGAAATACATACATTTTAGTATTCCGCAGAGGGAAGCAAGGTGCAATAGTTGTGGAAATGAACCATCCTGCAAAGTTGAATGGACAATTGGAACTGTAGCCACCTTGTTTTGCAAAATTTTCAAAGCTACTTCTTTGAGAGAATCGTAAGGGCCGGCCTGTATGTCAAAACAGCACAAATATAAGCATTATCATGATTTGAAATCATGAATTTGGCTACAGTGAATCCAATATTTATTGTAATTCAGCCCCAAAACCCACACAAAAGAATATGCAGAATCTAACTACCCTCAGTTCATGCATATTCCACAATTTCAATTTTTGTACATTATGAAAATTTTCATGGCACATTGGTAGTTACTTTGCATACAAATTAAGTCACGTTTCCAAAAGTATTCAAACGACAACATTTAAATAAAGTATGAAATCTTCTCCACTTGATCTTAGCTAATAGGCTTAGAAAGGTGTACAAATTTCTGAATTATATAATTGCTGAGGGTAACACCTCACTTCAAAAAAGAATACAAATTAACATCTCATGAGGAACTTACAGAGACAAGATGGGGTGGATAGTATCTCCCATTGCCATCAAGTTGTCTGTTAAGATTTATTTTTCCCTCTTTCCATGCTGCTACAGTATGAGTCTCAAGCTCTTCCTCGGTCAAGTTGGATCCATTATTCCCAAGCTTTCATAAGAGCCATACATTTTAATAAACTGAAAATGGAACTACGAAGTGCATTCTCTGTGTGTAAATTAAAAAACAAAG
>JADOBS010302216.1:0-13562 GCA_015708375.1 Cydonia oblonga
AAAGGTCTCCTTTGTCCCTAAAATAAGGTGATTGAATTTATGAGCTACTCATAAAACACATGACATAGCCGACTCTAATAAGTAAGTTGATGAATCATGATTAGGAGATGAATTACCTCGTATTCTCAATATTCCGTACCTCCCTCATATATTAAGTTGCCCTCTCATCTCACGGTCTCACCGCCACCCCTTTATCCACCACTCATCGTCTCATACTGTCGTGTATATCACGTTGAAAATGTACAAACACAATTTATTACAATGTGATTGTCTCTGTCTCACCTATCATGCACAACAAACATCTGGGTCCCAGTGCTCATCTATCGATCCTATATCTTGGGATGGAAATAGTTTACCATTATTGCAACTTATGATTAAAGCTAGGTAAATCAATTTTTAAGATCACGTTTTTTAATTATGTGATGTGTCACATATAAAAATTAAATACATTAATTAATATTTAAGTAATACTTAAATCATCAACAAAGCGTTATGCGATCTTTTTAACATTATCCTACAAGCATATTATTTGGACTGCTCTTGCTGTGTGATGATAAATGAAATAGTGTTAGTTCTGGACAACATATTTGTTTGGAAGTTCAATTAATTTATGAGTAGACTCCAGAACAATCCGTGACCGCTGCCGATAATGCTAGGGGAGTATCAAACAAAAGCAAAGAATGATACCGAAGTAAGTAATTAAGATGCTGAAATGGAAGTGATAGCTGCATTTGTTTGTTCCAACCTTGAATTTTTATGGATGGTGGTTTGAACAAAATATAAACCAAACAATGGGTAAGATGGATAATCAATCAAATCATTCGTAATATCATAGAAGGATCTACTTTCCTAAACCTACCTACCAGATCATCCCATGACTGAATTTATTAAATGTAAACTAAAAAATGCATTTCAATCCTCCATGCTTTTTTATTGGAAGTCAAATTCTACCAACTAGAAAATAGAGACTAGGCACAATTAAGTCAAATTTAGGCTTATATTTCCCAATGCTTCTTGAAATTCGAATTTTCTTTCTTTTTTGAAAATACTTGAAATATTATTTTCACTGTTAAAACAAAGCTCCGTTTTAGCGTTAGATGGCTAGGCACTGACCATATTAGTCCCTAGAAGTTTGAAAATTAAAAAATGCGCCTAGACTTACTCAGGCATCGGCCTAGCCGGCCTAAATCCGTCTAGATCGCGACTCTCATTTAGACAGAAAATTATATAGCTTTCATTTTGCATTTTATTTTGTCAATATGTTCTAATACTATATAATCTATATATCATTTTCTTTTGTAGTTTATGTATTGCAATACAATTACGTGTTTCTTAAGAGTGTTTAACAAGCACTTATTTATACAATATATAATAAATTTATTTGAATCCGCCTATTCAACCTAGATTCCCGTCGCCTAGAGACTAATCTCAAGGCCCCAGCCCGTCATCCGACTAGCGCCTAACACCTTTTAGAACCTTGGTTATTTTAGTATCACTCTCCCCAACAAAACTAAATTTGTTCCACTTTCCTCCTAGAACTTAATAATCTTCGTCCCACATTGGCTTCTATCAAGCTCGTTAAATGTTGCGATTACTATATTATTTCCACATAAGAAAAGTTATCATAAAGGATAATTCAAGATAATGTGAAATTTGTTCTATAAGAAAATGAAACAATTTGAATTTTAGGGGAATTGAGACTAAAATCTAAGTTACATGTAGCATGGCAACAACTAAGCATCAAATTTGAGTTCATCATGAGGTGTCTTTTAGAAAAGTAGATGAAGCAAAAAAGCATATCCCACAAGGCCCCAACTTCTCCCTTTAAATAGTTAAAGACCAACAACCCCAAGAAATTCCTCATAGAGATGCACACTTTTGCATTTAAGAAAACGTAAAATAATAAAAACCCACTTGCCAAAAGTTCAAAATTTGCACACTGCCTCTTTGAATTGCTTTCACATCTTTCCTTTCTACCCCAAAACCAAAAGCTGTAAAACACATTACCATAGTCAAAGACTTTAAGCACCGCAACCCTCCTCCTTTGCACTAATGGCTTTTGGCGCTCTTCACCACCTCCTCCTTCTCCTCCCACCTTTACCTTTATCACCTCCCTCTCCTCCTCCCCACTACCTCGAAAAACCCACCAAAAACATAAGCCCGTCATTCTTTGCCCCATCTGGTATTTGATTACTTGTCACTGAGAGATTAACAGCAAGCATGGGTTACCTCTCTTGCAATGCAGAGTCGGCAATCGCCACCTGCGATCCCTACAACTGGGACCGCAAGAGAAAACCCAGAACCCACAAAACCCGACACATCAATAACCCCATTAAGATCAGACACTTTTACTACGACGACCTCGTCTCCGCCACCAATGGGTTCGCCGCTGACAGATTTCTGGGCAAAGGAAGCCACGGAAGTGTTTACAAGGCCATCCTAGATGGCGGCGGCCTCGTCGCCGCCGTTAAGAAGACGAAAACCACGAAGCCGTCGTCGTCGGCGAGTCTTCACAACGCGGAGAACGAGATCGAGATCCTCTCGAGAGTTCACCACCCCAGGCTCGTCAATCTAATCGGATTCTGCACGGATGGAAGAAACAATTCCGACACTAAGTTGCTCGTCGTTGAGTACATGCCCAACGGCTCCCTCTACGACGTCCTACACTTAAACTCCCAAGCGCCCGGTTGGACCAGGCGGGTCCGGTTCTGTTTACATGTGGCGAAAGCAGTTCGGGCGCTCCACTCGTCGAACCCTCCCGTCATCCACCGCGACATTAAATCGTCCAACGTTTTGATCGACAAGGACTGGAACGCGAGGCTCGGCGACTTAGGGCTGGCGTTGAGGGGACACGTGGAGGATGTTCGGGTTAAGTGTACACCACCGGCGGGGACGTTAGGGTACCTCGACCCGGGCTATCTTGCGCCGGGGGATCTGAGCACCAAGAGCGACGTCTTCAGTTTCGGAATACTCCTGTTGGAGATTCTGAGCGGGAGAAACGCCATTGACGTGAACTACAGTCCGCCGTCGTTGGTGGACTGGGCCATGCCGATCATAAAGCGCGGCGACTTCGCCGGAATCTTGGACCCCAGAATCGGACCGCCGTCGGACCCGGCCGTGATCCGCCGCGTGGCGGTGTTGGCTGCGAAGTGCGTGCGACCCTCGGCGGAGAGGCGGCCCACAATGGCGGAGGTGGTCGAGTGCCTCAAAATCGCGAGGAAGAGAGTCCACGCGCAGCCTATCTGGAGCAGCTTCAAACGGCGGGTGAACGCGAAGCGCGTGGAGAATAAAAACGATCGTCATGACCACCACTCCGGCGAATACGAAGAGGTTGTAAACGTGAAGAGCATGAGAGGAGGGAGTAGAAGGAAGTTGAACGGGAAGGTATCGAGTGTGTTGGGCGCAGAGTGCGAGGGTGAGGAGGACGCGATGATTGGTGGTCGCGTGGCGAGGTCAAAATCAATTGGGTCGATGAACGAGATTAAGGCAGGAGGAGGAGGGAATCGTGGGCGGAAGGGAGCAGGGGGTGGGGTGGCGGTGAGGGTGGCGCCGTCAGTGGTGAGGCTGAACAAGTCGAGGTCAACGGGGGTGTTGAATTTGAGCAGTCCGAGGGTGGTGCGTCATCACAAGAGAGGGTTTGTGTTTGAATTTGGAGGGAGGGAGGTTGATTCGGTGGAACTGGATATGTCAAAGTGGGTGATTAGTTTGGATAATCATAACAGTGAGAAAATGCTTGAGAAACCACTGGTTTCTATCTGATTGATGATAGTTTATTAATTTTGGAGTATTGTATTGGCAATTGTAATGCTGTTCAAATTAAAAGTTAAGGTTTGTAAAATAAGTCTCAAGAGGTAATGTGGTGGTGGTATATGCTTTCTTGATTTACTCAACATGTTGTATCTTTGTAGTTTATTCTCACGAAAAAAAGAAAAAAAAACTGTTACAAGTTACATTTTTGTATTTGGCTTGTATATATTATAAGAAAAATGCTACGGAGATTTAAAATGCACTAAGGGATAGGAGGGTGGACTAATTTTTAATGACCTAGTAGTAATGTGGTTTATATTGGTTTTTGACGAAATCAAACCCAAGTTCTTTTACTTACAAATGAAGAGAAATATCACTAGACCGTAGTACTAAGCGGTAATTGAGCTTCTTTTTTACTGATCTTAGAATGAATCCAACTATCAACCTTCACATCTAACATCACATTTATATAAAAATTGTTCAAACAAGAGTTAATTAGCTATCTGTTTATGATAAATAAATAGTGTTAGATCCCACATCGTCCAGGGGAGTAATCCTTATATGTATATTCTCATCCCTACCTAGCACGAGGTCTTTTGAGAGCTCACTGGCTTCAGAGTTCATCGGAACTCCGAAGTTAAGCAAATAGCGCACGAGAGCACTCCCATGATGGGTGACCCACTGGGAAGTTTTCGTGTGAGTTTCCAAAAACAAAATCGTGAGGGAGTGGTCGGGGCGCAAAGCAGATAATATCGTGCTATGATGGTGGAGCGGGCCTGAGATGTGGTGAACCCCGGGCCAGGATGTGACAAATAGACAAATACAATATTTTCAAAAGATGAGGACATGAAATATCATTGGAATTGTGTTATCTTGACAACTAGTTTATGAGACTTTGAATTAATAGGTACTTGAGAATATAAGAAAACAACTAAATCATAGTGTAGGCTTTACACAATTATATAGTCGATATTCCAAGTCAAACTAAACAATGCAAGTAGGGAGACAAAGTTACAAACAAGTTAAGACAAAGTATTGTGCGGATGGAGAACAAGATGCAAACTGTTTCAAGGAGTCCCCGAATGTTATAGCACACTTCTTATTAGAGGATGGTTCTGGTGCTGCAATTTTTTTTCCTTTTTCTCTTTTACAAATTCATTATATTTACTAAATATCTTACATTTCTAAAAGAAAAAACGGGTAAGCTACACATTTTAACTTTCTCTGTATTTTCTACACGAAAAATAGAGTGTTTCTTAAATTCGTCAATGAATTTAACTAGAAAATTAGGACCTCATTTCGATGGAAATTTTAGAAATGATTTAGATTAGCCATAAAGCTCAATTTTTTTAAATACTATAAAAACCCCAAGATGCAACGTATATACTTCAAATATCAAAAAATTGTTAATGGTCCAATCAAGAAAATTACTTAATTATCTAATATTGATTAAATCTCTAGATTCACAATTGAGAAATTTAGAAAAGTAACCATATTTTAGACCCTATATAGAATTATAGCCATAATTTTAATTTTATGATAATTCTAACCAAAACTTGATGTAAAAGTATTAATACACCCTTAATATTAGAGTTTCTCACAACAAAAACAAAACCTTCATGGCAATCAACAACAATCAACAGCAATCAACCAAAAATGAAAAACAGGGAGAGATTTTGACCAAAAAAAAAAGGAGAGTTTAAAAATTGAAGAAAATCAGAAGAAGAGAGGACCTGCAAGTGGATTTTGGAATCAAGAGAGAGCTTTTGATTGGCGTGGATTCTTAAGGCTTTGGCATTGCCGCTGTGTGTGTGTGTGTGTGTATTGAAAAAAGAAAAAGAAAAGGGAGTGTAGGAAATGGAGGGATTTGAGAGTAGGGGTATTGGATAGTATAAAAGAGACTAACTCTTTTATACTTCAAGATCTCAACAAATTGTTGTTTTTTCATGGTTAAGATCTATGAGGAATTTTTTTGTCATTAAGAGTATATTAGTACTTTTACATCAAATTTTGGTTAGAATTATCATAAAATTAAAATGATGGCTACAATTCTACATGAGGTTTAAAATATAGTTACTTTTTCAAATTTCCCTTTTAATTACTCTTTCTAACAGGTCTTATGAATTTACAGAGACAACTCTCAAGTGAACATAGCAAACATAGCATTACCCACCCCCATGAATTTTATGCATAAATTAATCAGCAGCATTCTGCAGAACCAAGAAAGATGACTGACTGTTTGGTAACTGGAGTAGGTCGGTCTCTGAAAACGGAAAACCAGGCAATGCCGCAATAGCTTGAAAGTTTTCCCGATTTGTGGCTGCTATCATGCGTTTGCCTACTCAGTAATTACTTGCTAAATGGTGCGCATCCAAATGCACGCAACGGTCACATCTAAAACCGTTGGCTTCACTCCAAAAACTAATTAATGCAGTGCCCGTCAGCCATGTCTAAGGTAAGATTTTGTTTTTGTCAGTTGGATTTGATCGCAGTTAATGCTTCTTCTTCCGCATTGGATGCTTGTTGATGCCTGCCAATATGGAAAATCGGTTTGTGGCTTTCTTATCATTCCTTTATGGATAATACTTGGGTCCTGATCGGTCAAAATCAATTTTTGAAATGGATCAATAATATTAAAACACTTGGCACTTTAAGTAATTTTTTATTATTATTGATCCACTCAAAGTGCCAAGTGTTTCAATATTATTGGTCCACCTCAAAAATAGGTCATCACTGGTCAGGACCCAAGTATTATCCAAGTATGTCTTATTGTATCTACTGGTTCCTTGTATCATTCCATTATTTCACAGATGAAGCCTTTTAGAGAAGAAATTTTTATTTTTATTTTTTAAAATTGAGATTAGTTGTGGAACTCACATCAAATCAAACTTCTACGATCCGAACCGTCAATTTTTTAAGTTGCACCTCTTAAATCATTCTTACAAAATATTAGTCAAATCTGAAATATTTGAGACATCTAATTGAGTTTAAAGAAATTGAAGAACACTTTGTTCTTTTAAGAAACAATGAAATTTCATTGTGGCATTTAAATAGGCAAATAGTTTCAAATTAAATTGAATTTTTACAAGGATGATTTATGAATCGAAAATAGATAAGTTTAAATTTTGAGACTTATGTCTATCCACTACACAAATCTTGAAATTTAAACTCATCTAACAATGATAAATAGGGTGGTGAGTTTTACTATCACTTGAGGCTGTTGAGCAAAAATATTCTCTATGAAATATGAACTTTAACTTACGATCAAGCTAAATGTCACAACACATTTCTCCATAGTTTAGCATTACTAAACAATTAGAACATAACCACTCTAGGATAGGGAGTCTTCTGTCACCCTCAGACTCGAGGTCAATAAAAAATCTCGAATCTGAAATGCGAGTTAAGTAAAGAAATAAATCTCTAATCTTTCTTGTTGGTTAGTTGTGGTGAATTGTGACGATGAATTTTTTTAGGGATGGTAGATTGTGAAGACTTGTATTTTACTATTATAGTTGAGTGACACTAGACCTTCCACATTTGGAATGAGAATAGAAAAAAGTTATAGACGAGCTGAGATTGTATTAGAAGAGTGTATAAGAGTTTATTTTTATTTTTATTTTATTTATTTAAGGAATATCGAGAAACCATTACAGTAAAGCTCATTAGGATGAGGCACAATCCTCCAAAAGTACATCAGTTATTCTACGAGGAGGGGACGTCATCTATTCACAAGAATGTTCCACAGGTAGTCCAAAATAAGCAAGCCTATGAATCACAACGTCCACAGGTAGTCCAAATATAAGCAAGCCTATGAATCACAACGTTGGCTTAACAACGAATGTGGGTAAAAGGCACTTCAATGACTGAGGAAGCTAGAAACTTGATGTCTTCCACAATTTGGCCAATATAGGATAAGTTAGTAGAAGAATCATGCAAAGCTTCCACAATCTGAAGCGAATTGCTCTCACAAAGGAAGTTTGTAAAACCCCGATACATTGCCCAAAGCAAACCAGACCTGATAGCCATCGCTTTCGCCTGTAAGGGTGTGAAAATATCGGGCTCATTTCCACACGATGTTGTCACAAAAACACTTGAATCATCTCTGATAATCAGGCCAAAACAGCCCAATTTCCTCTCACCATTCCAGTTGCGGTCAAAATTTAATTTCAGGCGGCCAGTGGGTGAAGCTTTCCATTTTGGTGTGATGCGCACAGATAGGTTGGTAGGGTGAATATCCGTATTAACAGTCATGAAACTCTGCCACCAGTGAAGAGCGCATGCCACCACAACATCAGGAAATTCACCTTCTCCGGTCCAAAGTTTTCCATTACGAGGTGCCCCAAAATTGCCTAACAAATCATCATTGCAGATTTGAAGTGAGCAAAATGGAGTAGATTAGCAATCTTCATAGCGCAATCCAGAAATGATGCAGAGGATGAACCTCGTAACAAAATCTCTAAATGAGATGACATCCCTGTGCACTTAGCAAACAGACAGTCCTTCAAAATATGAAGAATTGATTTTGTATGGTTGCACAACACATAAGTCCGTAGGAATACCCCAGATTTTCCTTAGTAGGGATAATGTTTTTACAAAGCTTCCAAAAGCAAATCCTCACCATGGGGGGAACATTAGCTTGCCAAACCTTAGCTCATAATTTAGAGTTGTAACTTGAGGTTGCGGAGGAGGAAACCTCATTGTTTATAGGATTCAACCATTCCCGAGCGATGTGGCAAGCACTTCTCACCGAGAAATTACCACTATTCTCAAAATGCCAAATTAAATGGTCAGCAGCATGGCGGAAGCTCAGAGGTATTGCACAAATCGCTTCCACTTCAGTCTCGAAAAAAAAGCACCCCAACAGTTCCACGTTCCATGCCCTTACAATATGAAAGATGAGTTGGCAGACATTTTGGAGAAGGTGATCGGTGAGTTTTAGGGAGAAGATACAAAAGATGGACGGAAGAGGGATCCAAATGTCCTCCCAAATATTGTTTGATTCTCCGCTCCCCACTTGTCATCGAGAACCCAAGCCAATAATCGTACAAGCAATGCACAAAATCTTCCAGCAATACGAAAAGTCCAAAGATGCAGATGCGTTTAGGAAGTTGGAATTAAGAAAGTGCTTTGCCTTGAACGTATGGGCCACCAAAGAATGCAAATCCAAAATGAGCCTCCATCCCTGTTTAGCAAGTAAACCAAGATTGAAGGCATAAAGGTTCCTAAAAACCAACCCACCCTCATATTTAGGGAAACACATTTTATCCCAAGAGTACCAATGAATGCGTTTCCCACCATCACAATCATTCCACCAAAAGGAGACGACTAACCGGTTCAAACTATCACAGAAATATTTTGGTAAAAAAAAACTAGTTCATAACGTATGTAGGAATAGCTTGAGCAACAGCTTTGACAAGAAGTTCCTTTCTAGTCGCACTTAGAAGCTTCCCATTCCAACTCTGTAACCGTTTCCAAAAACGCTCCTTAATATAAGCGAGAGTTGTTAGATTATTTGTGCAAGAGAAGTTTTTTTATTTCCTTTTATTTTAAAACCCATATTTTGGTTTTTATTTTATTTTATGTATTTATTTCACACACTGAGTGCAGTGTTATATTTTTTCGACTCCGAGTTTGAGTGTGATAGCTTTGGCCTCGTTTGAAATTTGGAGAAATCAAATTTTTCTAGTGCTAATTAATATAAGTTTATCCACTTAGTGTGAACTAGCCATTGAATTTTGAGAGGGTTTGTTTTTCCTCGCCATCTCAGATCTCCCTAGGAGCATCAAGCCTTTTCTTTGGGTAATATTCTTCTTTGAATATTTGTATATATCAAAAATTGCTTGTTTAAATCTTCTTATGTGCTCAATTGTTTTGGCTAGGAAATTTTACATTTTCAAAGAGTGTTTTTAAAACCTTGGGTTGCCTCTTGTGTTCTTCATTAGAAACCCTAGCCACAAATCATGTTCATGCATTAAACACCCACTCATTGTAGAATAGGGTTGCATTGTTCTTCATGGTTTTGTTTTAATTTTTTGGTGAAGTTCTTCAAGTTTCAATTCTTCAAACTGGCCCATTTTGGATTCTCATCAGTTTCTTCCTTCAAGTATTTGTCTAGAGAAATTGACTGGTCCTTGAATCCAAATTTTTTATAACCATCATTGTCATATCATTTGCATTAGTTGTGTTGATATCAGTACCACAAGGTGAAGAGCTCAGGAGGAGCTGCCACTTCGTGAAGACCGAAGGAGTTCATCTCGTGTAAGGCAAGGTTGCACAAAGGTAAAGCTGCTTCGTATATAAGGATCTAGGAATTGAGCTTGTGTAGTCTTTGTATAAACCTTGTTTACACTAGTGAATTTGACTTAGTGGAGAGTCCCTTGTCTTTTAACCCAGAGGTGGGTTTTTCCGGCCAAAAACTTCTTGCGCTCCAAGTCTCTTAAACTTGTCCACATATCTTACTTGCATATGTTTCATGCATCCTATGAGTTGTTCTTTGATATGTGTTAGCTAACAAGTTTACATTGCGTATTATGAGCAATGAACTGAATTGTTGTTGACTATGATAACTTGTAGTGAACTAAGTTTGATTCATAGGTTTGGATTGATTAACTGACGAATCTATACTTAGTTGACTGGTGAACTTGACTGGTTAATCCAGCATACTTTGTTTCATAATTACTTTGTCATTGCTGTTTGTATAATGAACTGATATATAAATGTGTTCAAGTTTATGAATTCTTATTGTGAAACTAATATGGGCAGACTCTGATTAGTTAAACGTATTAGTCAGTTGGGATTTGTTATTGCACCTACTCTTTATATTACTGACTGACTTGTAGCTAGTTAACTGGCTCATTTGACTAGTCTACTGTGTAAAGTTAAATTTTTATTTGTAGATCCGCCTGGTACCAATTTCACGTTCTAATCTTAAATAATCCATCGTATCCTTTACACAAAAAAACATGACCAATGAACTCTTTTTCTCACATAATGTGAACTTTTAACCAAAACTGGATGAGGTTGGTGTCTTTGTGTGGCCCTTTAAGGAGGCTCAATTTTTGTCTAGGTTTAGCTTTAGGTTTGGGAAGAAATAGAGTTCTAAAAGCCTGCATGGGCTAAACCCAAAATCTTTTTTTAGGATAAAGAGGAACATAATCGAACCCAATAGCAAGGCCCAATTGTGTAGGAGTAGACGAATGGGCTGACAGACATACAAAGGCTAACCAATTTTTGATCTGTCATTGAGTTTTTAACATTTTTGTGTTGTGTTAAGTTATCTCAAACCGACTTGTAACGCCTAATAATACACAAAAGATAAAGTGTTTTTGTTCAATGCACATCAAAACCATACATTTAATTCAATTAAACAACAAAACAAAAGTAGTTTCACCCCTGTTAGATCAAATAATCTGACGACTCTCATTTTATTGTGGAGCTGAATTAAATGTGCAATTTTGATGTGCATTAGAGAAAGTCTCCTTTAATGTCATTTCAATTTACTTTGACACATCGGATATGAGATTCAAACCAAACTTATGACACTCTTAAATCTTGTATAACAAATCCATCGTCAACTATGCATGGCTAGCTTTTGTTTTACATGGAACAAACAAATCACCTGAGAAAAATTAATGTTATGATTAATTATGGTACAACATATTTGAGACAAATTTATGTTATGATGATTAAAAATGATTAATTGGTAAGATAATGTTATACTGACATGATGAAACCATTAATTAATTTCTTTTAAAAGAGAAAAAGAAAAGATGATTAATTGGTAAATGCATTGTCTTAGTTGTGGATCAAAATTTGATAAAAATTTGACAATGAAATGAGGGAGGGGGAGAGCCCTCCTGCAGATTCTCTGCTCCTTTTTTCCTATACACTTTCATCATCCTCCTGTTTGTGTGGTTATAGTTAAGCCACGTCAATATTTTATATTGATTTTTTTATAAAGATAATAAGACAAAAAAACGTGATTTAACCGTAACCACACAAACAAACAAAATGATAAAAGTGTATGAAAAAAATGAGCAGAAAATCTGCTCCCTCCCAGAGAGAGGGGAGAGGGGTGTTTGAGAGTGACATTTAATATTTAACAGGAATTAGAAAAGAAAAAAAAGATGTGACAATATTTCTCTTGGATTTGATTAGAGAAGGAAAATATCAAAAGGCTGCCAAAAAGTATGGAAATGGAAGTGAAGACCCCAGCCCCTCCACTCCTTTTCTCTATCTTGTTTTTGTCACTGTTCCTCAAGATACCTTTTCTGTCTTTCATTCTTTTGAAAAATTATACTATCGCCCGATATGTTATATATGTTTAAATTTTGACCGTACAGTTTGGTCACAAAATCCTTAATCAAAGATTTAACAATAAAAAAACTCTCATTTATTCCATCTTTTTTGTGCTCAAATATCTCTCACCCACTTAACACGCACACAATTACACTGTAAAATGGTTGGCGTGACCCAAACACTACCCTACCTTGCGTTACACTATGTTTAGAATTATGAGTTTGCTCTGTGGTTAGTTTCATAAAGTGACATACAAATAACTAATTGTTAAAATCAATCCTCCACACAAACAATTACTTTTAAACATACATATAAGTCAGTGCCTTCAAGTTCACATGAATCAACGACTACAAAATAGACAAATGCTGACTAGACTCTAGCATTCTCTCCTCCATCACACATAGTCACTAATGTTTTGTATAATTAACACACACACACTCTCTCTCTCTCTCTCTAAAGTGTCCAAAAGTTGAAAAGTAGTGAAAGGTGTGGGAGGGTGTTTCCTGGTGGCTGACAAGCATTGCATCGGATATGCGCACAAGCATACTAGCAACCAGCAAAGCACGCCTTGCTTTGGCTTTCAGGGGGTCGGGAGGGAATCACATGACGCTCCGATTGCGTCACCTAAAGTTAGGAAATCATCTTATTTACATTTACGTCTCCTTTCATTTTATTTGGAGTAAGACGTTTGAAGCTTGATTCTTATAAATTACAAATTCAATACTTAATTATATTTCAAAAGCTTTCACAACCTTTAAATAAATTAATCCACGTACAGGGTTTGCATGCTCAACAGTATTTATCATAGTTCTACTTGGAAGTGTTTTTATTGTTCCCTTGTTGGGGGATTAACAATTTGAACTTTGCAAGGTCTTAGACGGTCGATACAGATTTAAAAGCAATTTAACCTAAAATGTTTAAGCTTAATAAGTTCATAAATAAATGTATGAAGTATTAGAATGTATTCTCATATGCGTGTAGACCCTCGAGAAATGTTTGTGTCACGTGTGAGACTATAGAGGACAAGTCCACATCAACCCTAAAGTAGTTCTTCATACTCCCATGCTGAGATTAAGTGCAACGGACAGTCGAAGAGTCCAATGCGGCAGAAACCAATCCAATGCAATCCAATTATTCAAACTCCAAAGTTGTGTCTTTCTTATCCTGCTAAACCGCGCAATGATCGACACTCTTGAATTATTTATATTCATACACATGTTATTGAGAATGAGTCTCACAGTGATGGGAGGAAGAATTTTGTATAGGCTTATAAGAGGTTGGGTTACTTGACATATTGCTAATTGGTTTTATGGTGAAATCTCAACTTTCTTCATGGTATTAGAACAGGTTGTCGCACATGTGAAGCCAAACAACCACACACACTTCACGTCAGTGGCGGAGCCAGGAATCTTACCACAAGGGGTCTTAGTGTAAAAATCCAAATAAAAATTTAGGATGGAAAAACATATTGAAAATGAAATCATAGTACTTTCATTCATAATTCATAACGGAAACAA